>OX375877.1:118805747-118820747 GCA_947359465.1 Metellina segmentata | reverse complement strand
ATGGCTATGGGTGAGTAGAGGTGGGAGCCGAAAATTGTATCCTTTTATTATATAAGTTAATAATTATATAAGTTAGTGTTTTATGTATGCTTTTTGCTACATCAGAATGGTCCTAAACCAGGGGTGGATACGACACCATCATCCTAAAGCAAAGGGGACGGCAGAGGGGCGTAAAAATATCAGCTAGTAGTGAGTTCAGGAGTGGTTCTTAGATTATTTATGTAAAATCAACGGAAGCTTGGAAAAATTTAAAAAGGGTATTAAAAATTAGGAAAAGTAATTTAGAATCAAAAGGAATTAAATTGAAAATTTTGAAAAATAATTTGAAGGATTTAAAAAATTTTCCGCCAGCTGGGTTTGAACTCGGGAAGTCATCCACCGCTGCCGACTCCAAACTGAAGGTAGGTGACTTTAGCCATTAGGACATCGTTGCTTCACGAAATGAAGCTCTTTAAAAGAAGACATCATTTTATATTTGGTCTCATTGGCCGTTACGGTTGGCCCCGTCCCCTGTTGTAGTATTTGTGAGGGTTTGGAAAATAGCCCCCGGGAGCAGAAAGTGCTTAAAACTGCCATGTACGTTGCAGAACAAACAAAGACTTTGCAGAACAAAAATTCCTTAATTTTATCAAAATTTTGGCCGTTTTTTAAATCCTGTTACGATGTTCTGCAGTTCTTGCTACAAATTGTTTATTTTTTAGCTACGGAACAACCTCCCTACACCTCCTAAATTACCACAAACACTTTATGTCACACATGTTCTATGTCAATGTCAAAATATTTAACTTCAAAAGAGATCGACAGAGTTGCCAATTCTGAAAGTACGCCTTAGATTTTAAATAAAGTAAGAGTTAATTAATTTTGATGTTTTATATTATAAATATGTAATCTATATTGATTGGATAGTTGTGTTTTACGTCTGTTTTTTATTTGACTGTAGTTTTCAAAATTAGGACAAAATGTCTGCAGAACAATTGCAATTGCTTGGAGTTGTATTGCAGAACACTGAATACAATTCTGTACCTGAACCGCTGTCGTTCGGTTAGAAGAGTTACGGGTTAGCACAGCCGTTTTAAGTTCAAATCCAATCAAAGACCGCTGCGTATAAAGGGGGCTGGTGCGTGTTAAATATGTCGTGAACTCAAATGTCCTCTCGTTGGTGTTGTGTGGAAGTTTGGAGAGTGGGGTGCTAGCTTAGGTGTTGCCTCGTCATCTGATCTTGGTTAAAACTTACATAGTATTGTCCTCGGATTTTTCTGTTGTCTAACCGGTCTGGTGGTTAAGATTTTAGCCTCTAGATCGGAAGGTTCCTAGCTTAACTTCGTATCATCGCATGGATATTTGTAAACGTTTGATGTAGAGGGGGCTAGTGCACCTTAAATCTGTCGTGTCCGAAAGTCCTCACGTTGGGTTGGTGTGGAAGTTTGGAGAGTGGGGTGCCAGCATAAATGTTGCCACGTCATCTGACCGTGGTTCAATATTACGAAGTGTTGTCCTCGGATCTTTCCCTTAAGGGATTGGTCCCGGACTGCCGCCAATAGCCCGTTGTGTTATTCTAGTACGACGTTAATTAAAATTACCTTACCTTTCCTTAGATTTTTCCTTTTGGGATAGATCCGACTAAGGCCAACAGCCTCTTGTGTTGTTCCAGTGCGATGTTAATTAAAAATACACACAAACCCAACTGCTACGATTTTTAAGATGTAATTATCTCAAAATTTTTTTATTCGGTTCTTATTGACCAATAAAATAGCGTAGTATGGACTTGGAGAACTTGGAAGGTTGTTAAGTATCGTAGTTATTAATAACATATGAAAACTGCGTTGTAGAAATGTAAAATTATTATGTTTTCCATAGAAAAGGATCCTACCTTCGTCTGACAAGTGGTATACACTAAGTATGTAAAAAACAGTATGGAGGATTAGAAAGGGAAATAATTGTCCTTTTCAGCAATGTGAAAAGTGCAATTTTGATAATTTTAACAAATATTTATTACTACATTCAATTTATCAATTATTCAGAGAAGAGTACTTTCATTATCAGTTTGTATTTCTTCAGCAATGTATTAATTAAATTAGAACAAATAAGGTACAATTACTAATTTATTTATGTTTGGTATGATTTCTTCTCTCTCCAGTGTGTTTCTCAAGAAATAAATCTAGCCTTCTGCAAAGTAAACAAATTACTGAACTTCACTATTCGAAATAACTCCTTATATTATTCTAAGAATGCTAAAAATCTTGCAAACGTTGACTTAATGTTTCATTTGAAAATCGTTGCAATACCATAGACGCTACCAACATGTTTAAAGTCAACTATTACTTTATTTCACTGGGACATGCTGTAAATTAAGCTTGGCAGTTAGTTTAAAAACGGTTGACATATATTTTATTATACCTAGAGAAATGTTAGGTAAGTACTCAGTTTAATTAACGTCACACTGGAGCAACACAATGGGCTATTGGCGATGGTCAGGGATCAAACTCGAAGGGAAAGATTTGAGGACAACACCGCGTAATTTTGAACCACGGTCAGATGACGAATCTTAAGAAATGGAACTTACGTACTTACGTTTTTTTCACTTTAATTTGCTTAGACGTCATATATTAGGAATTTTTACGACACATCACCATAGCTACAAGTTAAAACCAGTATATTCACTATTTACATACACTGAACTCCTTTGATGGGTGGGGGCCGCGGTAACTCGGTTGGTATAGTGGATTAGTAATAGTAGAGTTTCTAGTTCGAAACCCGATCCAACCCAAAACCTTCGTGCAGAAATGAGCTTATGCACGTTATATCGGTGATGCGCTCAAATGCCCTTACGTTGGCGTGGCGTGAAAGTTGTGGGATGCCAGGTGTCTATCTCATCATCTGTGAAGTAAAATTACGAATATTGTCCTTGGATTCCCTTCGGGATTTCTATTTACCATTGGCCTATTGGCTCCAAAATTATGTTCCTCGTGTAGTGCTAAAGCTGTGTGTTGTTTTGGATAGTCGGTCTAGCTAGACGTTGTGTACACGGGGGTTGGTGCACATTAAGGAGGGGGGGGGACACAGTTTTCTATGACATAACATCTAATTTACAAATAGAAAAAAAATTATTTTATAACAGTTAAAAGAATTTAAAAATTTAAAATTAAAAAAAAAAGTGACTGTGTTTACTTTTGATGTAACTTGAGAAATTACTTCTGAAAAAACACAGTTTTTACATATTCTAAAAGCAGATAATATATTTAAAAATTTGTCTTCACAGTTTTTTAATACTGCATCATCTAAAAAAATATTAAAATTTTTAAATTAAAAATGAGCATTTTTTAAACTTAAAATTTATAAAAACACTTATATTTTGGAGAATATCAATAATTTTTTTAAATTCCTGAAGACAAATCACTTAAATATGTATGAATAATATGCATATCAAATTTCATACAATTATATATCTTGAATATAATTTGAGTTATATCATTTTAAAGTTAGGAAAAGTGTGGAAAATCCCCATCATGGAGAAAAATCACTTTAAAGTTTCACTATTAAAAATAAGTTACTAAAGGTGAAATTTTAGTACCTTAGAAACCTCGGGGTAAGTAAATAAATCCGTTACTGTCTTTAAACCTTTGATTAAGGTTTTGATTAACTAATGCTAATAGTGCCTTCCTACGGTACAATTTGTATGCAACTGTACTTTTGCTGTAACTTTATATTTTGAAGCATATCAATAATTTTTTAAATCCCTGAAGACAAATCACTTAAATATGTATGAATAATATGCATATCAAATTTCATACAATTATTTTGAATAGAATTTGAGTTACATCATTTTAAAGTTGGGAAAAGTGTGAAAAATCCATCATGGAGAAAAATCACTTTAAAGTTTCACTATTAAAAATAAGTTACTAAGGGTGAAATTTTAGTACCTTAGAAACCTCCGGGTAAGTAAGTAAATCCGTTACTGTCTTTAAACCTTTGATTAAGGTTTTGATTAGCTAATGCTAATAGTGTCTTCCTACGGTACAATTTGTATGTAACTGTACTTTTGTTATCAGCTTTTCGGATACGTCAACATATTTTTCGTTTCTAAACTAAAAAAAAAGCTGTCAAAACAATCTTTTGTTTTTATCTTCGGTTCTACTCAAGATATCATCATAAAATTGGTGTCAAACGAAAGAGAATTAAATTACAAATTTTTAGAGAAAATAAACAGGAAAAGGACTTTTTGAAGGTTTTTTGTGTCCTGGTCCCCCTTAAATCTGTTGAGGCCTCACATGTCCTAACAATGGCGTGATGCGGAAGTTTGGGGAGTGGGGTCCCAGATCAGGTGTTCATCTCGTCACCTGAGATTGGTTCAGACGCAATATAGCGCCATATAGCGCAATATAGCTGAGATGCCAAATAGCATTCGAGTGAATCGATGCAAGCTGAAAGATTGAATCGACGCAAACTTACAGTAATTCGATGCAAGCTTACAGTAAATCGATGCAAACTTAAAGTGAATCGATGCAAACTTAAAGTGAATCGATGCAAACAGAGAGTGAATCGACGCAAGCTTCTAGATGTAATTGATGCAAACTTTGTAAATTTGCTCACGAAAACTAGAATGAAATATTACACTGTTGTCCAAACGATAAGCATAATTCGAAAAGATATAACGTAAATTGATCGAGAAATTTGCATAAGATTATTGACAGCATAAAATTGACAGCAACCTTTTTACATTTGTAATATTTTCAATTCACGATGTTTGTGTAAACACGACGCCATGTGTAATTCCAGTTTTTGCAACGAAAAGGACTGTCTGGGTTGAGTTGGAACTAATTACCGAAGAAAATATTAACCCTCTTAGGGGTTTACACGCATAATTCCACCTTGCAATTAGTAGTCTTCTCTGATTTTCTAACCAGTTTTGACCTTCATTCGTGACCATTATAATGTTTACAAAAATTATATTCTAGGGATTCAATTTCAATTCTAAGGGATTTCAATTCTAAGTAAAAGACCTCAATGTAATTTTTGAGAAGTATTCTATTCTAAGTAAATAACAATAGAACCGTTCATAAAGAATTTTGTTCTATAAAAAGGACTCATAGAATGATTCCAAAAGATTCTGTTATATGGAAAGGAGAAATATAACTTTCCAAAGTATTATATTCTTAGAAAAAACATATCAGAACTTCTCAAGGGTTTCTAATCTAAGGAAAGAAGCAGTAGAATCTTTCCAAATGATTTTGTTTCATGCAAATGAACAATAAAATCATTCCTATTATAAGAAAATGAGTTATATAATTTTTTCAAAGGGTTCTATTCTGGGGAAAGGATAAGTTATCTTTCCAGATAAGTACATACAACGGAAAAGAGTAACTATATCTCACCAAGGGAATCGATTCAAAGTTAAATATCAATGCTATCTTTCCAAAAGATTCTATACTCTAAGTGGAAAAGCAATATAATTCTTTCAAATAATTCTGTTCGAAAGAAAATGCAATAGAATCTTGGATTTTGTTTTAAAGAAAAGGAAAATGTAGTAATTCTGAAAGATTTTTATGTACGGAAAAGAAAAACTAATAAAATATTCCAACTGTTGAAGAACCCATGGATTCTTCCACTATTAGAACATTTATTTTGAAAACTTCCATTATAAGATGATTTGTTTTGGTGCCCTGCGGACTTTCTGTGCAACACGAGTGCTAATTAGACTCTCCGGTGATAGATTAATGTCTATGTCTATCCCTGCGTGCAAAGACTTCGGTAAGTAGGCGACAAATTGGCTAGTAAAGCTCTTTTAGTGTACATCATAAGCCCATCAGTAAGGCTTTTTTGATTTCTGTAGGTGTAACCATCCAACTGTGTTATCTCTACATCAGAAATGTGCTTTATCCTTTTACGAAGGAAACCTGGGAAAGGACTTGGAATTAGCTCTGGAACAGCAATAGTCAAATGAGACGGTTCAACATAGGTAAGTAGTTAATTAACGTTGCACTGGATCAACACAACTAGCTAATTGGTGACGTTCAGGGATCCATCCCGATTGGAAGGATTCAAGGACTTTGCCTCGTGATTTTGAACCACGGCCAGATGACGAGAGCAACACTTGAGCTGACACCCAACTCTCAAAATTTCCAGACCAAGCCGACGTGAGGACTGATTTAACATGCACTAGCCCCTGCGTGCACGACTGTCGTTGGCTGAACCGAGTTTCGAGACAAGGTTGAAAGAAATCAAAGACGAGATTAATATAAAACTAAATGAATGACGCTGTAGAAAAGGAGAGAGAGACTTCAGGCATAACGTTGGTAAAAAATATATTGGTTATTGGTTAAAAAATCTTAGGAAATACTAGTTAAGATATAAAAAACTGGTGAGAATTCAAGGAAAGAGTCATAAAGATTGTATGGTGTAGTAATACTTGCATGAGTTAGATAGTTAACTTAATCAGCAATCTTATTTCACTGCAGAGTGGATATAAGACGATCACATATTCTGATTAGAAGCTGAAGCTAGTAATACTGTGATTTTCACTATCGACGACGCTGTAATGAAGTATGTAATATGTAGTTAATTAACGTCGCACTGGAGCAACATAATGAACTATTGGCGACAGTCCGGATTCCATATCGTAGGGCAAGATCGAAGGACAATACTACGTTATTATGAGCCACTATTCATTTGATGAGATCAACGCTTAAGCTAGCAAGCCACTTTCCAAACCTTCAACGCTATACAACCGAGGATATTTCAAGGCAAAAAAAATTTAACGTGCACTAGCCCTCACGAACGAATCTTTGCTTGGATCGAGTAGCAACCATTCAATTGCTAATCCGTTACTCTTCTCGTCAGCTGACCGTGGTTCAAGATTACGTGGTACTGTGCTTGGATCTTTCCATAAGGGGATTGATCCCGGACCGTTGTCAATAGCCCGTTGTATTGCTATAGTATAACGTTAAAATTATCAAAAAAATTACCGTTACTCTTCCATTTGGATTACCGTGGCCCTGTGATCAACAAGGTAGGTAGGTATTTAATAAACGTGGCACTAGAGAAACACAACGGGCTATTGACGACGGTCCGGGATGATGGTAATTGGTTACTTTTAGTTATCGTCGTACTACAGCAACACAACGGGCTATTGACGACGGTCCGGGATGATGGTAATTGGTTACTTTTAGTTATCGTCGTACTACAGCAACACAACGGGCTATTGACGACGGTCCGGGATCAATCCACTAGGGGAAAGATTCAAGGACAACACCACGTAATTATGAACCACGGTCAGATGAGGAGGCAACACCTGAGCTGGCACCCCATCCTCCAAACCTCCACACCACCCTAACGTGAGGACTTTCGGCCACGACAGATTTAAGGACCACCAGCCGCCTCTAAACCATACGCTTACAAATATCCATGTCCTGACCCGGATTCGAATCGGGAACCTTTGGATCAAGAGGATAACACCTTAACCACCAGACCGGTTGGTCGGCGATCCGGGATGAAACCCAAAGCGAAATATAGGAGGAAAACACCACGTCATTTTATACCCCGTTTCAGACGACGAAGCAACACCACAGCTGATACCCCACTCTTCAAACTTCCACATCGCACCAACGTGAGAATATTTCAAGGTAAGGAAATGTAACGTGCACCAGCCCCCACGTACCCATCTGCTTGGATTGAGTTGATACTCTCCGTTGGCTAATCTGGCTACTCTTCCAACTGAGATAGCCTGGCCTTCTAATAAACTAGAATGCATCTATTTAGAGTTCGCGATCGTAATCTAACAGTGAAAATTTGTTCACAAATTCGATCCTTAAATGTTACAAAACATCCATCCTTATCTTAATTTGAAAACTTACTGCGCTTGAAATTGAGCACAGCCTGGAAATGAAGTCCCCCCCCACACACACATCTTACATTACCAATCAATCTGCGAAAGAATTACGAATTTCACTTCCATAGGAGAAGTGATCTAATGAGATACTTTTTTAAAATTGCGTGGGTGTCTGCCAAATGAAAATTTTAGCAAACATCTTTTTGATTTTCAACATTGTCACTAAAGCAGTTTCAAAATGTTGATGGAATTTTAGGCAAAACACATTGCAAATATATGCAGAAACAATTTTATAAATTTTCGAATGAGCTGCTTAGCAAAAAGGTTACCCAGTTTTGAGACACCAAACTTTCTTAATATGATTTTGTGCATTCATAATGACAAAAATATACAAGCGTGACAAAATATCAATTTAATATAAAAATTATGTAAAAACTTTTCAATTAGCTGAACAACGTACCTCATATATCTAAAGACTATTCAAACAGAAGTCTCCCTTACTAATAGTTCATGACATTTCCAGTAGATGACGACTCCTTACAATAAAGATATAGGAGTATGTCATATTGGGCAAGTATCTCAAAATAGGTCACTTTCCCTACAATCCAATTTAGAGCATCGGGAAGAAAGATGCTGTGGTGAGATCCACACCCTACAAGGGTTCTTGACGAGGGAAACCCATGAGAAAGGATTTCATTGAAGCAGGCCCCTTTCTTTGTGGACCATCTCTAGGATTCCACGCTATTTACCCCGTAGGAAGTTTCTCGTGGGAATAGAATGTGGCGTGTCTGGACAATTTTGGACTGACCGACAAACGAGCCAGTCGGTTCCTTTTGATCCTTACCCTAACGAGAAGGAATTGGTCCCCAGATGTGAGCTCGGCTATAAGAAGGGGACGACAGGAGACTTTCGGGACTTCTTAGTCACACTTATTCTGGAGAGAGCGTACGGTGTGCTTCTCTTTCGTATGATCTTTGACAGATCTTCTCTGTGCATCTATACGAGAGATGATATTTACTCTCCTCATTTTTGAAACTGCATCCCTTCATGTACAAAGTGTATAATAATATTTTATCTCTCCAAGATATAATAAATATATTTTTCTTCTAAAAATATTCTCTGTTTGGCTGAGCATAACGTCACAATGCCAAGTGAAAATCGAAATCGTCTTTTTCAAATCGGTGAAAACAAGAAAAGTAAGATCCTCACTTTCCCCCGTGTATTACGTAATTTAAGATATCTAAGAGAAAGTTTCAAAATTATTAACAGAGCATCATTTTTAAGCAGCAGATGCTCTCTCTTAATTTGGTCTTTGAGTTCCTTATACCACTCAAGGATATGTATTTGAAAATTCTCAGGAGATGATGGATCGATCAAGATAAAACTCATAAGAAAGGAGCAAGTTTATTAAATTAACTTGTATATTCACTCCTACACTTCCCGAAGATCTTCCGCTTTCGGAAGTAATCTTAACTTAGCTTTAAGGTTTTGGAGATGAAAAGTTAAAATTCAGAGATCGTGAATCAGAGATGTTTTACTCTCTCTTAGACGTACAACTTTATTTTATTGAGGGCTCTAACTAAGATTTTCTAATTAAATTTATTAATGTATGGGATAGGTATTATTGAATCAAAGGATTTATGATTTTTGGATTTTGAATCCTGTACTATTTTTACGCATACATCTAATTTTCAATGCAAATACACTCTATAACAAAACAATCGACGCACTAAGGAGTTGTCCGATTGCGATAAAAATTGATAGGCGTGAAAAGGATACATTGGAAACACAAATAATTAAAATTTCAGAACAATCAAATGATTTATATCAGAGTTCGACCGTTACAAAGGGATGAAGTCAATAAGGCGTTGGTCCACCTCTGGCAAGGAATCAAGCTTTTACCCAGCGTGGCATAGACTGAAAAAGTTCCCGGATGATGTCCTGCAGAATTTCTTGCCAAATTGCGTCCAACTGTGAGTTTAAAGGGTCAACATTCCGGGATGGTTGCAATCGCCTTCCTATAACGTCCCATATGTGATGTATGGGTAATATATCAGAAGATCCACATGGCCAAGGAAGTGTTGGGAAAGTTATAAGATAATTAATAGCAACACGTGCCGTGTGCGGCCGGGCATTATTTTGTTAAAAAGTACGTTCGGGGTGTCGCCAAAGGAACAGCAACACAACCGATCGTAGAATATCGACTACTTACCGTTGTGCTGTAAGTGTGCCACAAACGACTACTAAAGGGGTCCGCCTATCAATGGAGATAGCACCACAGTCTTGGTGCCTTCTGCGTGGTGGTAACGAAAAACAAGGTGTCCATAAAAGAATGTCACAGTTTCAATGGTATATTATAACAGTTTAATTTTGACTATTTACGATAAATTATAAATCAAATTGAAGGTAAACTAACCTAGTTTTTCTTACAAATGTTCAATACGTGAGTTTTAGTTGTACGGCACACATCCAACCTAAAGTCCAGGGGTGGCTTATCTGGATGTGTTGAAAGAATGGCTCTTTCCCCAATTAGTAGAGGGTGAACCTGTAAACTTTATTTGCCAGCACAATGGAGCTACTCCCCATTGGAACCTCTTTGAACGAGAGTGGTTGAAAGTCGAAGTCCCTGTCCGTTGGATTGGTTGGAATGGTAGAGGCGACAAAGCTCTTTTTCGCTGGCCTCCACGTTCACTTGACATAACGCCATGCGACCTTTTTCTTTGGGGATTTATAAAAGATCGTGTCTACGTTTTGCCGCTACCTAATTATTTGCCAGAATTGTGTGACACAGAATTCAAGAGGCTAATGCTTCGATTACTGCAGACTTGTTAACCAAGTTGGGGGAAGAATTGGACTTTAGGTTGGGTGTGTGTCTTATAACTAAAGCCCGGTGCACACATTCGGTTTTTCAACGTGCGGTGCCACTGCGGCACCGAAACGCAACTATGCACACATAACCGTGAAATGACGCAAGAACTCATTTCGCGCCATTTGCGATAAATATTCTATCGAAGAACACGTGTTTATTTTGCTTACTTGGTGTAAAAAAAGTATAATTCGAAACAAAATAGACTTTACTGGACACAATCATTTATTAATTATCATTTATATTCCATTTGTTTATGAAAACAAAGTACTTCAGAACGCAGACTCATGTGCGGCGACCGTGCGGCGCCGTGGGGAACTGTGGAAAAAAGTGCACGCAAGTTGGAGGTGCGTAGCCTCAGCGGCGCTGGAGGCATGTGTGCACTGCTCCATTGGATCTAATGTATCTCAGACCTCACTTGCGTAGCGGTAGCGGCGCCGCACGTTGTAAAACCGGATGTGTGCACCGGGGCTGAAGGCGCACATATTGAACATTTGTAAGAAAACTATATTACTTTACCTTCAATTTGATTTATGATTTGTTGTAAATAATCAAAACTAAACTGTTATAATATACCATTGAAACTGGGACATTCTTTTATGTACACCCTGTATATTCCAAAGTTACATAAAAATGTTTCGTTTCTATGTACTTCGTTCAAAATATAAATTAGTCCCAAATGGGGAAGATGGAACTCATCGATTTCCATCTCAGTCAGAGTCTCAAATAACCAGGTCCGGAATTATCGCTTAAGGTGAACCCCCAAGAAAGCGTTCCATTTTTCTCTGTCCATCCATCACGAGACGGCACTTTGGCTACCCGGCAACCACCTGGGAGTGACAGAAACGCATTACACTTCTTCACGGGTGGCGAATATCCACCATCACATGATGGGACTTGCTTAACTCTTTGCTTACCTTACGTCACCGAGATTGGATTCTCCGTGTCATTATGCGCTACGAATGCCGACATAACGGAACCGAAGACATTGCGGGGATTTCATTTTCTCGTGAAAGCGGTTCTTTTTGGATCCCAGCCAGTTTTAAGGCGGCGTGGTCTCGGGCGGCTTCTGCGAGTATCATTTTGGGTGGCCTTTGTTCTTGCAAAAGAATCAAAATATGTCGAGGTGGTCGTTAAGACTCGGTGGTGTTTTGGAAAAATGCCGTTGGAGCTTGACGTTACACCCCTAACTCAAAGAAGAAGGGGTGTAACTTTTGGAACGAGATGATTCAATGGATAGAAAAAGACAGTTTGTAGTACTTCTTTGGGAGATTTTTCCTAAGAAACAACACTACAAAATATTCTTCTAGAGGATCACCATGATTTAAAGTCTTTGTGTTTTAGAAAAATTCGATTGAATTTAAATGTTGTGCTAAAAAGAGTATTAGCAAAGAAGTTTGTATGCAATTTTTTGATGCGACGTAACAAAAAAAGAGACAATTGAACGATTAGAATAATGATAGATTAATACAATTATCTTTATTCCATCTGTTAAGAGAATGAGCGTATAATAAAGATACATACAGTTTTTAGGCAGTGTGGATTCGGGATGCTTCTGAATTTAATTGAATTTAACTGTTAAATTTAACTTCTGATTGAATTCAAGTGTGGTTTCGGGCTGATTCTGAATTGAATTAAATTTAACTGTTAAATTAAACTTCTGATTGAATTTAACTGTAGTGCTAAAAAGAGTAATAGCAAAGGAGTTTGAATGCAATTTTTTGATGCGACGTAACATTAAAAGAGACAATTGAACGATTAGAATAATGATAGATTAATACAATTATCTTTATTCCATCTGTTCCAGAGATTGAGCGTATAATATATATATAGCGTATAACAGTTTCTAGGCAGTGTGGTTTCGGGCTGCTTCTGTAAGAATATTTTTCTGGTGCTTTGTTCTGAGAAATAATTATAATACTTCGAGGAGGTCGTTAATAATCGGTGGTTTGGAAAAATGCCGTTAGAACTTAGCATTGCGTCGAGTGTTAGCATTGAGTTAGGGGTGTAACTTTTAGTATGAATGATAATTCAACAGATAAAATAAAGAGTTTTTAACACACACCTTCTTTGGAAAATTTGTTCTTCTTAGAAACAGCACGACAAATTTTTTTTCCAGATCACCAAGATTATTAAACTTGGTGTTGTTTTAGAAAATATTGCTATTCTGTGAATCTAAATGGTAGTGTTAAAAGAGTATAAAACGTTTCAGTATAATTTTTTGATGCGATGTAGATTGAAAATACATAATTGGACGGATAGAATAAAGATACATTAATAAAAGTACCTCTATTATATGCGTTAAGAAAGAGCATTGAATAAATACATACAGGGTGTTACCAAAATAATGGAAACACACTGGATTTATAAGGAATCCTTTACTAATATGGCTGTTCATGAAGGTGCCTCCTAACTGTAATTATTGACACTGGAGAATTCAGATGTTGATTGAGCTATGCGGTCACTTCGGCTGCAGTTGTTTTCTTTTTAGACATTACAATCCGCTTCAATACCCGTCGGTCTCTTTCACTCATCTTCTCCTTCCGTCCACTATTTTGCTTTACCGAGCTTGTCTTGCCGCGCTGTGTGTACGCTGTCATGACTTTAGACTCCGTATCTCTAGAAACGCCTAAAAGATGGGATGTTTCGGTCACAGTTGCTCCAACTAGTCGGGCTCCTACAATTTCGCCTCTTTGAAAGTCTGTGAGGTCTGACATTTTACGCTTTTGACAAAAATCCACGACGTATACAACTTTACTAAAGCTACCTCATACTACCATGGTATATAGTACTTTTTAAATTAAAAAAACTGGTAGCTAGGATTATATTTTAGTGCTTAGGAAGCGCATTCTTAAATGTCACTTTAATTCAAAAGTGTTTCCATTATTTTGATCACCTCCTGTACAGTTTACAGCTGTGTGATCTTGGGTTGCTTCTGCAGGAAACATTTTATGTTGCCTTTGTTCTGAGAAAGAATCATAATATATGTCGAGGTGGTCGTTAAAACTTGATGGTGTCTTGGAAAAATGCTCTAGAGCTTAACTTCGCCTTGAGTATCAAAGAATTGGGGGGGGGATGTAACTCTTTGTACGAGAGGTAATTCAACGGATAGAATAAAGATAGTTTGTAATACTTTATTTGGGAAATTTAGTACTCTTAGAAACAACACGACAAAATATTTTCCTAGATCACCAAGGTCTTGGTATCGCTTTAGACAATTAATATTTAATCTAAATGTAGTGTTATAAAGAGTTTAGCAAAGACGTTTGAATATGATTTATTAATGCGACCATAGCATTAAGGGAGACCCGTAAGGAAAAAACTCAAAATTCTTAATTATTCATTTCACATAATCTATTTTTTAGTGATAATTAAGCACATATTTTAAAGCAATAATCAATAAAAATATTTAGTTTTTATTTGCAATTATATTTTATATTACGATTTCAATATATTTTCAGGCGATATACACATATTTCATAAACCCTACTCCTCTGTCAATTTTCAATATTTTTGTATGAAATAAATTTGTACAATATTCCTATAGTATATGCAAAAGACCTAGGGAGGATTTAAAAAATTTATTTACGGGTTTCATAAAAAAAATATTTTACTCGTTAAGTGTAAAATTTCGATAAAAATATATTTTTTATGTTTATTAATTTTTATAAATTTTTCAGAACTATAATTACAAAAAAACTCTCCCTGTGTCTGTTAAACAGCTATTCAAGACCTAAAAAATGTAAACAGTTTGACTCTAAGTGCATTTTTAAAAAAGCCTTATTACTTTGAACTTTGGCAAAATTGCTATAAACTAATTTTGAGGTAATCGCATTTTAAGTACAAAATACAACAGAAGTTAACGAAAACAACTTACTTTTTGCAAGTACTAATTATTTTAGTAATTTCTATTATACTAAGACTCTTATCAAAACAAGAGTTTTTACCATAAGCTCGTATATATTTTTTTAAAACCAGTTTTATCTCTGATGACAACTGAGTGTTTTGTGGTAATTCACTGAAAATTTATTAATTTCTTGTTTAATGAACTGAAATTTTTTTTTATTGGATCAGTACTATTTTAAAATAAACCACCACCGAAAAACTACACCTTTTTTCTACAGCTATTTGTTTCTGTAAACGAGCTTTTTTTGTATTGATATGCAAGCGACGAAATTTAACGCTATTTTTTCAATGTGTTTCCTTCAATGGCGTCACCACATATTTTACATGAGGACCTGGATTTTGTCACTTAGCTTTCGCCGATTGATAATAAAACTAGGAGCCTACACCTTAAAGGTATTTTAAA
>OX375877.1:118693247-118798247 GCA_947359465.1 Metellina segmentata | reverse complement strand
TCAATTCACCATTAAAAAAGGCATCTATTTAATTTTGCTTTGTCTATATTGAAGACATTCAATTTTTAAATAAGTTCTCTAAACGTTCCACCAAACGGAATTTTCAAGAAAACCCCGTATTTGCTTTTAAAACAAACTTAGTAATTTTTTGGTAATTTTTTTTTAGTTAACGTCGTACTAGAGCAACACAACGGTCTATTGACGACGGTCCGGGATCAGTCCCTTAAGGGAAAGATCCGAGGACAACACCTCGTAATTTTGAACCACGGTCAGATGACGAAGCAACACCTGAGCTGGCAACCCACTCTCCAAACTTCCACGCCAACCCAACGTGAGGACTTTCGGCCACGACAGATTTAAGGTGCACCAGCCGCCTCTACACCATACGTTTACAAACATCCATGCCCGGACCCGGATTCGAACCAGGAACCTTCCGATCTAGAGGCTAACACCTTAACCACTATACCGGTTGGTCGGCTAAAATAAACTTAGAGATAAATAGATTGTAAAATTAATTTGCCATTCTCTTAATGATTGCCAAATACGCAGAGTGCCACAAATCAATAGATATTGGCAAGTAAATTGTGATCGCGATAGTTTTCGCCATAAATTCTTCATGTTTAAGAATAGAGCAATTTTACAAGAAAAGAACTTAAAAAAGGGAATTACTGATCCACCCTCAAAATTGACTTAACATTAATGTATACAAATTTAACCTTAATGTACGCACCTATAGCAGGGGTGCTATATATGTAAATTGTATTTCATAGATGAATATACATGTATAGGTTTTGTGTCCAAATCAAGTTGTAGAAACTAACTATAAAAATGTCGAAAATGTTTAAAAATTAATTTTACTTACATTTACGTTGTTTGGTTTTTTTTTTACGAAAGAGGGAAGTGAATTATTTTCTTCCTACTTTTAATTTATAATTAACAAATACAACCCGTGAGGACGGGAAATTCTGATAATTAAGCAATAAAATGTTTTTAAAGATAGAAGAGAGAATAAGATGAAAGTGAATGGTTGGTACTTAATTAAAGTCACACTGGAACAACACAACGAGCTATTGGCAACGGTCCGGGATTTATCCCCATAGGAGAACTACGATAACACCGCCTCATTTTTCGAAAACCCTGACCTCCCAGACTACTTACAGACTACTACTACATAGTGCAAGACTACACTAGAGGTGGTCGGTAACTCATCAGTATGAGCCAGAAGATGGGTCCGAGACCTGAGCTCGAACCCCACTCCTCATATTAGCAAAACAAATATTTACAAAAGGCTGTTTAAAATTTTACAAACAGGATCAATCACCCATGCATTACAGAAGTGAAAGATTATTGCAACTGCCCTTGTATGCCAATACCACAGACTATTATTGTGATGAAAAAGTACACGGAATGCTGTCATAAAACAAAAGGTATCAATTTATTGGTGAAATGTTTGATTACATCTCCTTCAAAGTAATCTCCTCCGACTTCAATGCACTTCTGCCAACGTTTTTTTCAATCCTCAAAACATGCCTTAAAGTCGTTTTTGTGAAACCCCTTCAGGGTTCGTAACGAATTTTCTTGTTTTGCATCAATGGACTCAAAACGATGACTATGAAGAGGGAGTTTCACCCGTGAAAATAAGAAAACATCACACTGTGCCATATCAGGCGAATAATGAGCTTGTGGAGCCGTATTTGTTGAAGGCTTTGCAAAAAAATCACGAATAATAATGGCATTGTGTGTAGGCGCATTACCGTGATACAAAACTCATGAGTTATCTCGCCACAATTCAGGGCGTTTTCGACTTGCCGTTTCGACGAATAATATAGAAACTTATTCAATAATATCTCTTATTGTTAAACGAAATTCACTAAGCACCAATTCTCTGTCCTGACTGACATGTCGAACATTTGTCGAAGTGGAAGGTCTAAATAGATCGCGAATCATCTACGACAGATTATCTACCTTCTTTAAATTTTTTTATACCAATAAAATACTGTGGTTTCTGGTAAACAGTCGTCTGTAAAAGCTTTTTGACACATTTCAACTGTTGTTTGTAGCAGAAATTGCATTGCGGAAATAAATTTAAATGCATGTTTTTTGCTTAATTACATTCGATATTTTAGAAAATGTCGAATGTAATTGAGTAAAGAACATGTACTAAATTTTGTAGTACTGCTGTAAAATTATTCTATTATTGAAAACAATTTTTTTTTCAGACGATAAAATTAAGTAAATCCCTGATTGTTGCCACATGTTTATATAAGTCGTAAAAATATTTCATAAAATTTGCAGACGATATCTACTAAATATGCATTTCAAAGGAAACATTCCGGTTACATTTTGATCACAGTAGCACTACGTCATATGAAAAGCCTCGCTTGCTTCCTCTATACGTCATTTCTGACGTCATGTGCGGAACTAGACCGGGAGAGAGCGCTCTCTATTTAACTGCTCTGTTCAGGACTACGGGACGTTACATGGTCTACCGCGGCCAACAAAAGCATATCGTCATGCTAATTAGCAAAACTCGTAACTCCACTGTTTAAGTATAGCAGTTAAAAGCTTTGTTAATTAGTATGATGAAAGAGCAAAGGTAAAATGAGAGGGAGGAGAGATCAATAGGGTACCACGGGATTGTTACGCCCGTGTTTACTTGAAGGAAATAAACCCCAGAAGGGGTGATGATCATACATTACCCAAGGAGATACAAAAATTACGGTTTAATTTATCAATATATCCCCATAATTAAAAATGACAGAATTTCGTTAGAAAGCAATATAATTTATCTGGACCACTTTTAGTTTTATCATCATTACAAGGATTGGTTGTTTTTATTGGGTTTTATGTTGCAAGAGAGCAATATATCACCAAGCAGCGCATTTCATTGCAAAGCATAACGAGGGATAAAAACAGAAAATTAGGAAGTAGGTGTGGTTTTAACTTTCAACTTAGGCTAGTCCTCAACTTGCGATTTCTAGTCGAGGCGACAAAAAGATCGCTGTCGCAGAAAATCTACAAGGTACACACACTGCGATAGATAAGTCGCTGAAATTAGATAAAAAATTTCTTTTATTTATCTAATTCAAGTCTCTATTGTTAAAGACAGAGTAAAAATTTCAACGGATTTCAAATTCGTAAAATTTTACGCCAGATCGATGCCAAAATTTTTTATTTATTTAATCATTTACCCTTTTACACCTGTGAAATAAATTAAGAGAATTTGCATATTTTATCGAATTTCATAAAAAGAACGGAACTGAATGTAAAACCACTGCTTCTAGACAAAAATGCAAATCTTGTACGTCAAATACGTAAGCGTACACGTGTGTGTGTAGACGGAGCCAGTAGAGAAACAGGCTTTATAAGCGAGCGTAAGTAAAGACGCATTTCGTTCGCTAGCACACCTCGGTGAATTTCTTGGTGTTATTTTGCAGCAATCGGTTTATTTCAAATTGTAACACTAAAAATGAGTAACCACCAACGTTTAGATAGTGGAATGAGATGGCGGAGGCTAGAAGCAGGCCAATATCAAGTCCAAATTTGTAGAGAGCTCAATTTAACGCCCAGCGTCGTCTTTAACTTATGGAAACAGTTCCAGGATACCAGATCCATCGATAGAAAGCATGGGCAAGGTCGTCCAAGAGCCACGACGGACAGAGAAGATCGCTATTTGTCGATTATAGCGAGGCGTAACATGAGTGCTACAGCTTCTCAGCTCTCTCGTGACTTGTATGCAGCCACATGAACCCGTGTATCAAGGGTGACTGTTTCCAAAAGACTTCATGAGAGAGGGTTGTTTGCAAGAAGACCTGCTGTTTGCGTTCCGCTCACTTCTACGAACAGGAGAATCCGTTTATCATGGTGCAGAGAGCATAGAGATTGGAGTATGGATCAATGGGCGACCGTTCTCTTCACTGACGAGTCCCGGTTCAGCCTAAACACTGATTCTCGCCGTACGTTCATATGGAGAGAACCAGGGACCCGCTACCTATCCTCCAATGTCGACCATTATGGCGGGGGAGGTTTAATGATCTCGGCAGGCAACATGTTGGATGGCCGCACACCTCTCCATGTCTTTAAAAGAGGCAGTGTGCCTGGTGTGAGGTATAGGGATGAGGTCTTGGAGCCCTATGTTCGCCTTTTCAGGGGTGCAGTTGACCCGGAGTTCATTTTAATGGACGATAACGCGAGGCCACATAAAGTTCTTCTGGTCGACAAATTTCTATAGACTGAGGATATTCGCCGGATGGATTGGCCAGCCAGATCTCCAGACCGTAACCATATAGATCATGCCTGGGACGCTCTGAGGAGGGCAATTGCAACTCGTAACTCCCCTTCGAGAACCATCCAGGGAATGAAAACAGCGGTTCTGAAAGCGTGGGACCAATTGCCACAGGAAATGATAAACTGCCTTATTTCAAGTATGAAATCACGCTGCGAGACCTGTATATCTGTAAGAGGGGACCCTACCCCCTATTAACCCGCTTTTTTGTTTATTCTGCAACCGCTGTTTCATACCTTACGACTCCAACGAGTGTTACCCACGATCATGCGTGTGTATTACAATTATTGAATGGTTATTTGTTTTGTATTGTATCAATGTATGTACATATCAAATTTCATTAAAATCGGTACAGTAGTTCTAGAGATAATCAACCAAGTCTGGAAATTCTCCCAATTTCTTACACCAGTGTATTATCTAATTATTTATTAAATAATTAATTTTCTATGTAAAGAAAATCACATTTAAGGTACCGATTTGATGTAAAATTTGCCGCAGATTTCAAATGCGTTGAAATTTTCACTCTATCTTCAACGATCGCAAAAATAGAAACTTGAATTTGGGGAATAAAGAACATAATTTAATGTAAAAGAAAAGCTGATCGTGGAAAACGCGCGACTAAACTGTCGCTAGCGAGCGCACGTCCATGCCTGTCTGTGCGATTCATTGGGTAGAGCGACAGTCGCGTCGCAGCGAAAATAGGACCGGTTGCAACTTTTTAATCGCTGTGATTTTTTAATCGCAAGTGTGTGCATTTGTATTTGAAACAATAAGTTTTATTTTTGCGACTGAAAAATTGCTCGACTAGAAAACGCAAATGGTGGCCTATCCTGAAGGTATCTCACAAATTTATGTAGTAATTAAAATTAATATGTTCTTTAATCATCGTGGTTGTTATCACAACATCATCAGCAAAACTGACCGGATTTTGATGGACTAGTCGCATTAGAAAAAAAAAACCTGACCCGATCCTAATCGGGTCATCATAAAAAAATAGTAAATATCTTGATGGGCAGATACTTAGTCATGGGTAAAACTGATCCGATTTTGATAGTCGAGATATCTTGCCTAAGTCACTTGAAGGGTTATGAAGTGGTGGTAAAGGTAGCAGTCGTAAGAAAAAAGAAACATATTGAACATCGCAAACTACACTATTTTTTCCTCAGGTGCATATGCATAAAAAACTGATCCAAGCTCTGGCGACAGATTATCGAGATCTGTTTCTGAAGTTTGAGTAAACTGGTAGAAAAAGAGTTGATTTATTTCTTACTCTGAAACGAATTTCTTATTTTGTTTGAGTATTTTGTTTCTGTTTTCAATTAAATCGAAATGTATCAACTCTTAGTGTCAATATGTCTGATTTTCTCATAATACGGAGGTTGTAACACAGGCATATATTATTTATGCATTATCCATTTCACTATTGTTGATAGGGTCTGAATAGAGCTAAAATTGCCACAGAATTATCTAGTTTTGATCCATCGAGAAATCGCAACCGAGAAACAATTCAAAACGATTATTTAACCCTACTCGTGACGAAGTATCTCGTCATCAGAACAAAACTGACTAAATCTTGATCTTGTCATCATCAAAAAAAAAAAAATGGACAAGAACTTGCTGGCAATATAACATTAGCGAAAGTATCAGACATTAGTACACATAAATAATCTGGACGAATGCCTATCTTAACCCTCCTGGGGGGTTATCTCAACGAGGTACCTAGTCATTTAAAGAAAACAGGCTAGATCTTTGTTAGGATTTGGTTCGTTTGATGAATCGGCATTTGGTTAAGAAAAACTAAACTTTGAAAATAAGACGTTTATTCTTGACTAAAACATGTAAAACATGAGTACCATTCTTATTACGGACGGACATATATATATATATATATATATATATATATATATATATACCCACGACAGGAAGTCTCCTTCTTTCTCGTGCACTTTTTACCCACCCCACACTTTAGCCTTTCGGTTGCAGTTACGGGTGGTAGTCTCACATTCGGTTGCAGTTAGGGGCGGTAATCTCACAATCTTGATCTCGTCATTACCACAAAAAACCGTCAATGCTTCAACCACTTCATTACAAGGTCATGGTCAGATTTGGATAGAGAAGATATCTGGTCCAAACCAAGGTGGGAATGTTAAACTAACACAAAACTTGTAAGCGTCTAATATCTTTTGGAGTGGTTAATTTTTTTTATCGATAACCATACAAGAAACTGACTACTTTGAATATTATTATTTTTTTAGTATTTTTGCACTATTATATCCATCACAAGATTTAGACACTGTGAAATTGGTCAGTTATTGATAGACGATATACCTCGTCCAAACCAATGGGAAGGTTGAAATAACACAAAATTTTGACGTGGTTTATATCTTTAATCTATAACCATACCAGGCAGACTACTTTGAGTTGTATTTTTAGTTTTTTAGTATTTTTGCATCATTACATCTACCATAAGATTTAGACATTGTGTAATTAGTCAAATATTGATGGACAATGTATCTAGTAAAAACCAATGGAAAGGTTAAAATAACACAAAATTTTGATGTGGTTTATTTTTGATATCGTTAACCATACAAAAGCTGACTACTTTGAATAGCATATTCATTTTTTTTAGTATTTTTGCA
Organism: Metellina segmentata; assembly: GCA_947359465.1. Taxonomy (NCBI): domain Eukaryota; kingdom Metazoa; phylum Arthropoda; class Arachnida; order Araneae; family Tetragnathidae; genus Metellina; species Metellina segmentata. The sequence goes on along the minus strand of OX375877.1, from coordinate 118,791,323 downwards.
TGATTACATCTACCACAAAATTTTCACTTCTTGATGTTCGTAGAAATCGAATCTGACAGCTTAATATTTTTTCAGACTCTATTCTTGTGTCTTTTTTTCACGAAAGGACTATATATTTTTTTGCGTTATGTAAAGTTCTCTTCGCATGTCCAGTCTTTTTTCTCCCTCCAACTTTTCTTGATGGATCATCCATCTGCGATAGAGGCTCATGTACGGAGAGGTCCTCAATTTCGGAACCCATTTCAAAAGAGAATCTGACAACTTTTTCATTTTTTCATATCTTCAGAAATAGGCTTGAGTGGTAAGAGGGTTTTTGTTATCTAACTGAAAGTGTGAATTTGTTACCTAATCATTTGGTTTCTAAGTCATAGATATTTTTATCCTAGTATCGGTAAGGTATCATCTTTCCACATATATTTTTATGGTAGCATTTGTTGTTTTGTCGGTGCCATGATTTCCAGAAACAAAGCAAAACGTGTTACGGTTATGAAGTTGTGGTTTAATCTAATAAACTAAGTCCAAATGTCGTAAATTTGTATGAAATTATTTTATAGAAAATTGTTTTTCAAATTTTCAAATTGATAAACGAAAATGCAATGCAAGCAAGCATTAAATTTTGATAATAAAGAAGACTTATAACATAGATATAAATAAATGAAAACTTATAAATATAAGAAAATATAAAAATAGTTTCTTACATGCAAATGATTTAAAGACGGCATTGTCTAGATTTGCTAGAAGTCAATAACGGGGCTGCTTTTATACCCACGGTATTAAGGAGTTTCTTGTATGCTCTAAATGTGATGAGGAGATTGCATCCCCAGAGCACATCCTCACTTGTCTCCAGGGAGTTTTTTGAAACGTATCCTTTGCAGGGCCTTGACTTTTTGAGGACTCATGCATGCTATCTAGCTACCGCTAGTAAGTGAAGGACTAGTAACAACAAATAATTTAAACCCTGATTATCATTATAAAATATGTAATTACTCATGTGCGATCCATTGCGAGTTACTGTGGTATTTATGTTTAATGTTCTATAATTATTTATTTTCTGTAAAAGTGATTTTTACAATGGTAGACTTTTACTTTTTCATGTGGCAAACTAATTTCTACACGAGTAGACTTTTTTCTTTTGGTACAGCTACACTCTACGTTTATGAGTGATGGCAACGGCTTGGCGATTTGTTTGGCGCACTTCTAGTAGTGAGTTACGATAAATTAAGGCAACCCATCTTTCGTTGCTGTTGTTGTGGTTTTCATGGCAACCTCGGCAAACGGAAACTTTTAATTTTCATTTTGAATTTTCTAGAAAGTTCTTCCAAAATCCGTTAAAGTCGTTTGATTTCATTGATTCGTTTGAAATTTTTTCTTTTCTCCCATTGGTTATTTTGTTTTTAAAATATTCTTTGATTTCATTGGTCCTTTTAAATCGTTTTCTGTGATACCATTGGTCCTTTTATTTGTATTTTGACAGTTGTGAATTTTTATTTTGTTATAATAGAGAGAGAGAGAGAGAGAGTTTTCAGGACAGGATTAAGAGTTTTGTTTTTTTGACCATTTTCGTTTTCATTATTTTTTTACGAGAGAATTCTGACTTTATCAGGTATTATTTCTTGCTTTTTTTCTTTTGTAAATCTTTTTCCTTTTTCAACATGCTTACTGTATTTAGTGTAATTGATAAGTTTTAGGGTATTCGTACCATTCGTAGCTTAGTTTCTCTGCTGGTTCACAAATGTGTTTTGATATGTGCTTAAGCTTACTACTTTTTGTGAAAGTTTTTTTTTAAATATACTTTTTAAAACGTTCTGAAATATGCTTAAAAAGTGTGTTGTAAAAAGAAAAAAAAATTGTGACATTAAAAGAGTTAGAAAATAATTCTTTCCTTGGCGACTTTAGAAGTGCGCCAAAAAAAATCGCCAAAGCCGTTGCCATCACTCATAAACGTGGAGTGTCGCTGTACCTTTCTTTTTATATGGCAATACTGATTGTTTTTCTGGCAGAGAATATGCATAGAAAACTGAACAGCCATTATTGTGTTTTTCATTGCTAGAGAAACGGGCTGCATGTTTGTGAGATATGCAAGCACATGAAGATTCGAGTGCTACATACACATCCTAAACACTTGGGCTTGACAAATTTGATTGAGCACAGTGAACTGAAATATATCATTCGAGAAATATGACCTTCTTTACAAATTTAAGTTCCATGGTAGCCCAGTTGGAAAAGCAACAGATTAGCAACCAAGGGTTTGCGAATTCGAAATTTGGTCCCGTCAAAGACCGACACGTACAAGGGGGGACTGGTGCAAGGTAAAGCTGTCGTTGCCTCAAACCTTAAATACCTATCAAACAAAGTTAACATTTAGGTTACAGACTTCGAGTGGAAACTTCTATCTAAGAGTTCGTGTGGTTCTGTATTCATAAATATAAATTATTTTTTTTCTGCCTCGAATGAAATGCAAGATGGAATTTCCCTTTGCTCGGATGTCTTGGACTGTTAACATATTCAAGGATATCTTATAATCATTAAAAATGGAGTCTATTTATTGACTGTTACAAGGTTAGTTTAAAAGCAGGCTTGTTTGTTCAAACGGAAACCAAAAGCCCTGAATTTCATATCACTTGCTGTCAAAAGAGGAGGCTTATGAAAACATGGGACATTTTCTCATGCAGTAAAGTATGGACACTATAAGTGCTCGATATGCAATGATAAGAAAGTGTTATCATTCTTATTCACGCTTTATAGTGACTTTACCAAATTTGTTTTCCTAATGTGTAGGAATGTAGGGTCAGAGCAAAACATTTTGAAATGAAAGTCTCTTAAATCTTTGAAAGCAGTTTCGTCCTTCAATGGATAGGGTATGTTATTGCGAACCGGAATTGGAGTGTCGGGTATTATGGAATATCTGGTATTCCATAATACCCGACACGCCATCGTGGAAAATTAACCTTTAAACTGATATACAAAACATTCTGAGATAAAAATCGACCAAAGTATTTCAAACTACAATTCTTTTAGTGTACATTATGCTTAACATCAATGTTGAAGTCGCATGTGTACTAGTAGATTAAAATGTTTGAAAATTTAACTACAAAAACTCTTGAAAATAACGAAACACACTTTGTTCTGTAACGAGTGGTACGACAACAACATGTGGTCAACTCTCGCTGCACTGCATCATGGGGGGTCTTTCTTGAGTAGTTCATAGTATTCCTATGTGATAACAGCACCAATTAAAGCCGAAAACTCAACTTGGTATTCCATCATACCCTCTTCTTCTCTCTCCCTTTCTCTCTCTGTATAATATATATATATATATATATATATATATATATATATATATATATATAACCTGCTTTTCCTGATTAAGATATTCTAGTCAGGTTTAAATCGAACATACCCCAATTTTGTTTGGAAAAAAGTTGTTGGCTAGTGTTATTTGAATCAATGCTTACTTGGAATTATGATAAGATATGAGCTATGCTATTAAATAGGGATAAATAATTATAATTTTACAATTTCTTAAGACTTCAAAATAGCTCTCGAGAAAAAACTTAGAAAGTGGCTTATCTTCAAGTTGCCTGATGTTTTCCAAATGTGAAATGGGGACTTCCCTAGACTTATTGAACTAGAGGAAAAGAATCCTAGATATTCAACTCGGAAAAATTAATAAATTTCAAACATTATTTGTTACTTCTTTCGGAAAAGAAATGAAATGAAAACGAAAAATGCATAGCTATAATTGATTTATTGGAAGAATGCCCACTCCAAAGAAATGATAGAAATACAACAAAATCAGATTGTAAAATGGTATATGTTAAATCCAATATCTTCATTAAAACGGTAGACAGAATATTGAAGGCAATTGAAAGCAGTATATTTATGGTTATAACACTAACAACACGTACAAGACTAATATTAAAAGAAAGCTCTCAGAGTATGACAACCATGCTTCCACTATGCAGTGTAACGAATATAATTGATTTTGGAAAAGGACGGATCTCTGGAGCTGTCACACAATTACTCCCAGTATCATGGAAATTTTCCACTGTAATTAAATAACATATTTACCGTCGCCCGGCGTTTCCTTATTTCGAGTTCGTGCGACCTTCTAAATTTACAGATTATTCAATTAAAAGGATTGCTGGGTCCCTTGTCATAACTGAATTAGAGTGGCTTGGGGATGTAAAACTTGGTTTCCAGAAAATCTTTAGCGAAGGCAAAGTCTTAATTCAGGTTTATAGTCTTTGAGTTCCTCAAGAGAAACATCTTTATCTTTGAGCCTTTGTCAATACTTTAGGTGGAATAGATTGTGAAAGAGCAGATAGATGGATGTAGGCTAAGGGACGAAAATACATGGATTTTAGAAAATCTTTGGCGAAGAAATATTCTTAAGCTTTACGTTGTGGCACTTGGATTTTTTTCAATCATCTACAGGAACGGCACTTTCACATGCATTTCCGACCCCCTTTACATCGCTGACAGCTCGTAAAGGGTGATCAATGCCACCGGTCACTTAAAACGGGTATAACATTCACCGTAAATAGATCTATACCATGCCGCTGGTGTAAACGAAATTGTAGTGGTAATGATTGCCTACCTGCCGCAGAGTAAAGGTTAATTCAGGGTTATAATCTCCGCGTTCTTCAAGAGAATTTTTTTTTTTAGTGTCGTTGTAATTACTTTGGGTTGACTAGATAGTGAAAGAGCAGATAGATGGATGTAGGCTGCAGCATGTCGAAACTTGTATAGAAAATCTTTCACGAAGACAAAGTATTTACTCAAAGTTAAAGTTTCTGACGTAGGCCCGGTTCTTCACGCATCCGATTTTTCACCCTGTGGTGCCTCTGCGGCACCGAAGCCAAACTATGCACACATAACCGTGAAATGACGCAAGTACTCATTTCGCGCCATTTGCGATAAATATTATATCGAAGAAAAAGTGTTTACTTGGAGTAAAAAAAAGTTTATTTTGAAACAAAATAGGCGTTACTGGATACAATCATTTACTAATTGTTATTTATATTCCGTTTATTTATGAAAACAAGGTACTTGTGACCGGAGAAGCGTGTGCGGTGAACTGCGGTGCAGTGGGGAACTGCGGTACAATTTGCACGCAAGATGGGCGTGTGTCGCCGCAGTGGTGCCGAAGGCATGTGTACACTACTCCATTGGACCTAATGTATCTCAGACTGCACTTGCGTTGCGGCAGCGGTGCCGCACGTTGAACAACCGGATGTGTGCACCGGGCCTTACTCAAGAGAATACATCTTTATCTTTAAAACGCTGTCAATACTTTGGGTGTAATTGATAGTCAAAGAGCAGAGAGATGGATGTTGACTGGGGGATGTAGAAACTTGGATTTTGGAAAGTCTTTGGGAAAGACAAAGTCTTATTTCAGGGTTATAATCTCTGAGCTGCTCAAGAGAAAATATCTTTATCCCATACCTGCTGTCAATATTTTGGATGGTAGGTAGTTAAATAAAGTTACACTGGAGCAACACAATGGGCTACTTAACGATCCACGATCAATCTGCAAGGGAAATATCAAAGGACAACGCCTCATAATTTTCAGCCATGGTCAGATGACGAATACAAGCTGGCACCCTACGTCTCCAAATTTTCAAGCGATGCCAACGTTGGGACATTTGAGGCCACAATGTATTTAACGTGCACCAGCCCCCGTGTAAACGACGGTCTTTGTTTGGACCAACTTTTGAATTCTCAACCCTCCGGTTGCTAATCCGTAGCTCTTCCAACTGAGTTACTGCGGTTATACTTTGGATGGAACAGATCGTGAAAGAACAGAATGGATTAATGGAATTAAACTTGAGATAACATGAACAGAAATTACATAGTGTGTTCTACCTAGAAAAAAGGTGAGATAATTCAATTATTTTCACCTGTCACGATGACTTTACACTGTAAACACTACAAATTCATGTCAAATGTGGAAAAAACGGCACTTATGTGGTTTGTGTGATAATGTATTAGAATTAATATTGCCCAAAAATATTGATGAACCAAATTATACTATTCTAAGGAAAGTATCAACACAATCTTTCCACATGATTTTATTTAAAAAAAGGAAGAGTAGTGAAATCTTTTCCCAAGGGATTCTGTTCTAAAGAAAGGAGAAATTGAATCTTTCCAAATGATTCTATTCTAAAGAAAGCACCAACAGACGCTTTCTAAAGGATCTTATTCGAAGAGAAAGAAATTGAATAGTTCCAAACGATTCTATTATGAGGAAGTGAGAAATCGAATCTTTCAAAAGTATTATAATCTATTGAATATTTCAAAAGGATTATAATCTAATGAAAGCAACAACAGGATCTTTTGAAAAAATTTTATTTTAAAGAAAGGAGGAACAACAAAATCCTTCTAAATGATTCTATCTCAAGGAAAGGACCAACAGACTGTTTTAAGGGATATTATTCCAGAGAAATTAAATCTTTCTAAACGATTCTATTCTAAGGAAAGGATAAATTGAATTTTTCCAAACAATTCTATTCTAAAAGGAAAAATAATTTATTTCTAATTCTGAGGTAGGTATTTAATTAACGCTTCCAACTGAAGCAAAACAACGGGCTATTGGCGACGGAAAGGGATCAACCCCCAATACCATATAATTTTTAACCACGTTTCTATATGATCTTCCGCACTATAGGTATAGATACAAAATACTAGATACGAAAAGAGAAGGTAAAGTTATAAAAAGAGAGAGAATAATTCCCATATGGTTCCAGTCTTCCATTCGTCTTTCCAAAGGAAAGCTCCATCCATATTTCTTGCACATCCTTAATCGAATACACAATGGCGAAAGGAACAAAACACACAAAAAAAAAGAACCGAGAGGAAATTTGTACTTCCTCCCATGCATTATCAATCTTCTCAGAATATATACCACCGGTGTTCCACAAGGAGAGGGGAACATTGGTAGTTTTCAATCACTTGAAGCAAATCAAAAAGGAAGTCACAAGAAAAATGGATGGGTATCTATCTTTTCGGCCTGTCACACTGGTGACCCTGTAATAAATATTCCCCTGAGACAGCTTCTTATTTCTGGTACATTTGGAGTCAAATCGACTTCTGCAGTAAGAAGTGTCGTGTGGTTTCCCTGAGATTTATTTGCTAATTTTTAAGAAAAAGAGTAATCCATCTTTGAATGAATCCACTAGAAGCATTTTACGTTTCGAAAAGCTAAATGCTTAGCGTACTAGGATTTAACATATTACTGAGAACTAGCAAAACACTATCGCAAATTGTGTTAGTGCAATTATAAATGGTTTGTTATGATTAAATTAAATGAAGTTTTAACTTCATTTAATTTAATCATTAACAAACGTAAAACTGAATACTTAGCCATTGGAATTTTTAGACTTTATTTCTTTCTTTAGGACTTCCAACACCAGCGTGTTTAATTTGTTAATGTTAATTAACACTAGAGCAAGAGCTATTGGCGACGGTCCGGGACCAATCCACCAAGGGAAGGATCCAAAGACAATCTCTAGTAATTTTAAATCACGGTCAGATGACGTGGTCAACATCCAAGCTGGCACCCGACTCTCCAAACTCTAGACCACGCCAACGTGAGGACATTTGAGGTCACGAAAGATTGAACGTGCACCAGACCCCTTTGGTACGTTTTGTTGCTCCAGTGAGACGTTAATTATGTAGCTACCTACAAAAATTGTTTTGTGTTCCATACTTCAAAAATATTTAGAATAATTATGCTCTTCAAAAATATTGGATGAAAAAAGATAAAATATTTCAAACGTATCGAAGTATGTTTTTATAGGATGTTAATGGTAATTTTTAATTAACGTCATAATAAGCAACAAAATGGGCTATTGACGACGTTTTGGGATCAAATGTTTTTATAGGAATAAAAATTTTATTGTTAAATATTTACAAAGTGGGATAGTTTTCAGGAGATAATTCAATCGAATATATAATGTGCAAGGTATTTGAATACTTTTATTTTTATTTTCATATTTTGACTACCTATAAATATTTCCTTTTTTTTTTTCTTTTTTCTTTTTGTAGTTTTAGTGTGATATTGATGAGCAACACAAAATATGTTTGACAAAACATATTTAACATAACATGCTGTGGAAAATTTTAACAATAAAGTTATATTTGATGCCAGGCAACAAAATTTCGATGCAAAAAGAAATTAATTAGTAAAGAAAGAGAACCATTGTTCAGGATGTTTGGACGATCTGAGAATACGTTGTTTATTAGCCCATTTTTGTTTCGGAGCCACAGTTAAGGTAAATATTTTCTAATTCATGTTAAAAGCTTTGATAAAAACGTTTGAAACTATTGATACTCATATTGACAAACTTAAATGATTAATTTCGATGTTCCTATTCATTTCTGTTACTTAAGTGATAATAATCATTTTAAAAACATATTTGTTGATAACCAAATTGACCTGGTATAACTCTAGAACACGGGAACCACGGAAGCCCGGTTCGAAAATCTACCGATGGCTTGCGAGTTTGAATCTAACCAAAGACCGTCGTGTACAAAGAGGAGCTGGTGCACGTTCTCATGTTGGCGTGGTGACAATGCTTGGAGACGGGAGTGTCAGTTCAGGTACGACCTCGTCGTCTGTTTTACGTGGTGTTGTTCTCAGATCTTTCCCTTTGAGATTGATGCCGGAATTCGGCCACGACAGATATAAGGTGCACCAGCCGCCTCTACACCATACGATTACAAACATCCATGCATTGACCCGGATTCAAACTAGGAACTTGTCGATTTATAGGCTAACACCTTAACCACCAGACCGGTTGGTCGCAAGGCACGTGGCATCATCAACTTCACCCACATCCTACACAACACATATCTTCTTTTATGTCTGCGAAACATTCTTGCCTTTTCGAAAATAGATAAGCATAGAATGCTGAAAACTCTTCTTATTTTCTACCATTTCTAATGCTTACCACAATTTAAAGAACACAACCGAATAGCACAAATTTCCCCCAAGTATTCGCTGAAATTCTTTTGAACAACATCAAAACGCTACACGTATGAAATAGATACCACTTCCGTTTTGAGATGTAATCCCATCTATCGCCGAAAACGGGACGAACTTCAGCATCGACCCAATCTATAAGTATAATTCTCTTACATAGCACACAAAAAGACGTTATTTATTATTGTGTTTTAGCAACACTACGATTGTTTGTTTACCACGAAGCCTCGCGCCTCAATTAAATTTATAGCGTTATTGGATGAATTTTTATTGAAATGAATAATTAAAGTTTATTGCACTACTTTCTTTCGAAATGTCAAAAACAAGGGCTCTTTTCAGGGCCCTTTAAAGAAATGGCCATTTTTAGGGTCAACAATTATAGTTCAACAAGACGCCTGTGCTACAACTTTTAACAACAAACTCGATGAAAAAGCGTATGGGAATAAAGTTCGAGTGCTGACGAAATGTACACACAAAAACAACATGCTGTGTATTCGATTTCCAAAGCAGCGCACACATTTCAAGTCAAAATCTGCTTAAAGTTTTCATTTGAATTCCAAATTGTTCGAGATCTGAGATTTGATAAACATATTTTTGGAATATCATATTTTGTAAACAATCCCTTCTGCTAGGATACATGTCTTCATTGATTCGAGCGAAGCGAGCAAGGTTGACGATTGCAAAGCAATCCTCCGGGGGTTGGCGAGCGTATACGAGCAGGGGATGGGCCCCCTAGTATTTAATAATGCATCGTACTTCATAATTTTATAGTATATAGATGTGCAAAGTATCGATTTTTCGAAAAATCCAGAAAGAATAAATCGTGTTCCTTTCTAATTAGATATGAACTTACTGTGATCATTCATGCGTTCTTTCAATAACATTTTTAGCTTACGTCAAATGCCTTGGGATTTTTCAGTTTTGAAATAAAAAGCAATATTTACTGTTTGTAATTAATTCAGCGCTGTGTGTTGAAATGAAACTCAGCAGCATTTCTCTGCGTAGATTTAAAATTCCCTGATATCTAAGATATAATAGATAAGAATAACCGAATAATTTTTCTTGTGTAACAAACAGGTTTGAATTATGGAGTCTTAAATTATTTTATGCCGTCACTGTATATAAATTACGAGACAGTCATTGAGGCTATAATTTTTTTTATATGGAAACGTAAGTGAAAACTGAATCATTAAGATAGGGTGAATTTCTTCAGAAGTGTAAGTTCTATGCTTTACAGAAAAAAAGAAGAATGTAACTAGGTATTTTAAAAGATGAAAAGGATGTATTATCTAAGACATAATTTAAGAAACGTAAAAGTGTAGCACTAGATAAACAGCAAACACCATGCACCTTACTCTAAATAGAATATTTATAGAAGATTAGAATAAATAAGTCTTCGTAATAGACTCGACACCTTTTTTCGGTATTGTACTTTTGCAAAATACTTTCTTAACGTCTGTGACTAATAGTAAAGACAGTGTAAGTTAAAGCATTAATTTAACTGTTTTTGAAAGTGTTCTTTGATTTCTAGAATATTTATTTTAAATGAAGAAACAAAATACAGTTGTTACGAAAATAGGAAAAAGGAAATTGGATTAAAGGATTAAAGTATTGATCTTTATTTCTAGAATATTTTAAATGAACGAAAATAATATAATTTCTACGAAAATTCTTAAAATCAGATGTATTCTTAAGACCAAGCTTTCGTCGGCATGAAGCATTTATAAACACACAAACACAAATTTGAAATCGGTAAAATGCTCCATGTAAATACAAGAGCGAAATATACAGCCGCGGGAAAAAAACAAACTGAACAACACCTTTTCATTCGAGTAATTTTAACAATAGAGAAAATTAAAACATAGCGTTTGGAAGGAACTAACGTCACCAACAAATTCAAATTCAAAAAATGTGCATAAGGAGCCGTCTTCATACTAAATTTAGCATGAACTTCATAATTTGCAGTACAAACCCCCTATTTTGACGCAAAAATTTGAATCTATATAAAAATATCACTTCAGAGACTAAATTGCATGTCATTAGGTCTTATCGTTTCGAAGTTATGAGTACAGAAATATTGAAGCTGCAATTGCAAAACTAGTTTCTTACATTTTTAAACACATCTTCCTAAATAATATTTCTATAACGCTGATATTTTGTACCCCGTTACTGTTAAACAACCCAAACACAATCCACCAAATACTTTATTTAAAAAACAGTTTTTAGTTTGCAATAATAATTATTAAATTAATGTTTAAAACAATTATAAATTTGTACCTTAATGTATTTTTTAGGAATCAATTCACAAGGACTTCTTGTATGGTAATGCAAAATTTCAGCTCGTTCCCATAATTAGTGTTTGAGCTACGTAAATATATTCCTCATTATTGCGATTTTTGGAGGTAACATAAATTTTAATATACGTTTCACAAACCTTGGATGATAAATCTTGTATTGTTTGTACTTGCATAGTAAATATGATAATGTAATTTGCAAGTCGTTTGCACTTGCGTAATAAGTATAATAATTTTAAGATCGCTTAAAAATACATTTCAAATAGTGTTGAAACTTTAGAGATTCAGGTTGCTATAACTACAATTAATCTCCATCTACTAATTGTCTCTCTAAACCGAGATGATTCGTGAAATTGATACCTACTTTAGGATTGAATATCTCAGGATGAAAATTTAGTATTATCATAAAATTTCATATTTAGACTAATTTAACGATGCAGAATCTGATTATGGATTCAAAACACAGTGTTTCTATTATAAATTTCGTTACTTGTGAAAAATTTGATATGAAGATGTCCCCTTATGCAATTGCATTGAATTTTAATTTGTAGAGGATGTTATCTTTGAATTTCTTCTAGCGTGAATAAGCCTCGAAATAAAAGAGGTGGTTCGTTTTTTTCTGCGACTGTACGTGGTGTATAACTTGTGTTACAAATGTGTTGAACACTATAAAAAATATCGGCTAAAAATTCTCATACTCTAATTCATATCCAAATATTTCTCCAAAAAATATTTCTTCAAAATATATCTTAATACAATCTTAATTTATGCCATGCTTGAAAATATTGTAATGCGCCAAAAAAAATTAATCAAATAATCATATAAAATGTTAGTAACATGTCATAGGCGTTTAAGTGGATTCATCTTAGGATCAAAATACTTTTAAGTTTGTAATTGAAAGGTTAACATCCTACGACCATGATACAAGTTCAAGCAATTAATGTTATAAAACGTTCATCATCTATGATTCAACGCTGTTATTTTAAGGATATTTATAGTTTTCAAATTAAAAAATAAATATTAAATTGATTTTTAAAGTGCAAGAAGTATTTAGTGTAATTGTCCAAAAAGTGAGTCGTGAGTCTTGATCTTCAAAGTGAGTTAGGAACTGACACCGGATCGTCACGCAGTCGACAAACGTCACTTATTTTATTTTATCTTTGTGTCATAGTAACAAACTTCCACATAGAATAACTATTTATATAATGTAGAGATTTGGATCAGGTAGGTAGGTAGGTATTTAATCAACGTCGCACTGAAGCAACACAACGGGCTATTGGTGACGACCCGCGAGCAAATCCGAAGAGAAAGATCTGAAGTCAGAGGCCTCTGCTGTCACATAACTCTCCAAACCTCCACACATCACCAACGTGAGGACATTGGAGCCCACGACAGATTTAACTTACACCTACCCTCTTTGTAATCAATATTTAACAATCAAACAAAACAATATTTTTTTACTTGTTTCATACATTTTTTCTCTCTTGCATCAGGCATGCGACATTGTAGAATTTCTGTCACTATGACACATAATTTTTTAATATTTGAAAAGTTCTAGTTCGGATTTTATAACATTATACTGTTTTTCTATGCTTTTATATTTCATATTATTATACTTTTAATAACGGCATTATTCTTTCACTTACGACATGATTACATTTAAAATTTGCTTTATTCTGACTTACCTGCCACTTGAAGTCAAATATTTGTGGTGGTGTTGCGTATGATGAAAAGGAAATACAAGTTATTAAAATAATAAATATTTAAAACACAGAAAACAAATGAAACCAGCGAAATAAAACAAAATAAAAGATGTCGGGAAAACGTTATTCGATATTAATTTGTGTTTCCTTTTAATCTCTTGATCTTGCACAGCTGCCACTTACAACTAAAAAATGCACAAAATTTAGAAATACGAAATTAATTCAGGCCAAAAGAAGCAGAAAATATCACTGCACCCGATCAACCAATACGAGTTTCCGGTGCATTCCCATTCTTTGAAAAATATCGTCTGTCTCAAATATTCGGAAATCGTTTACATTGCGCCCGAATAACAAAAATAAGACTCGACATAAAATGAAGTATCAGAGCTGAAATTCCATAAAAATCTTTTGAAAAAAGAATTGCTTTTCCAGCATTATACTGGTAAAGCAATGCAAGTAATCGTAATACTCAATATGCATTCCCGTTTTTCTATAACTACCAAATTGTAGTTGATTTAATGTTATATATATATATATATATATATATATATATATATATATATATACAGATAAAAAAGTAAATATAATTTTTAGTCTATTTTATCAGAAATTCATTTAAACTCTTGCGATGTGTTCTAAATTCCCCCGTTTCTGTACATCATTTGCAACAATTAAAACCAAACTGCAACCTTAATTCAATCCGTTGTACCTAAATTGAGGGATGGAGGACCGTAATTTGAGATTCAGCAGCCGCAGTTTAACGGATCATTTGAGTCGCGTGATTAGATGAAAGGGTTGCCATGGTTACCCAACCAGAGATCCGATCTCTCCCTCTCATCAAATATCAGCATGTCTTTTTCTCTCCGTTTCCACATCCTCCGAAAGGTTCCCGAATGCTTAGCAGAAAATGGGAGGCCAAACGATTGGATCGAGGGTAGATGGAAAGTATTTTTGTGTGAACCATATAATTTACAGTGGTAGTTGTTTGTGGAAATCTGGAGTCGTTATAGTTGGTGGTTTTCAACTAACTAGATGACCTTGAAAATATATGAGCTTAACTTTATCAGTTGCCTTTATTTATTGATGTCAAAAGGTCGTTACTCGCTTTCCATATCTTATTTATACCCTCCACTTGATCTCGACGTAATATCTCGTCTATCAAGATCTGACAAATTTTACGCAGGACGAGGCATCTCTTCATCAAGATATTGCCGATATTTTTATGATAAAGAGATCAAGAACCCATCATTTTTCTACTGAAGTCATATGATGTTCATAATGGGAAGGTGGATTCATTTAAAATATCTCGTTCATAAAGATGTCTCGCAATCACGACTCTTTGATTATGATGAGATAAATATCTTTTCAGCGTTTTCTGTCGACGAGATATTTTGTCTATCAGTGGCACACCAATTATGTTAATGAGGAGATAGCTACACCTTGAGATATTGCTGATATTTTTATGACATATTGCCGATATTTGTACACCGAGACCAAGAACCGATCATTTTTCTACTGAAGTCATATCACGTTCCTAATGGGGAGATGGATTCATTTAAAATATCTCGTTCATAAAGATGTCTCGCAATCACGACTCTTTGATGATGATGATGATGTAAAGATTGTTTTAACTTTTTCTCTTGACGAGGTATTTTGTCTATCAAAGGCAGATCAATGAGGAACTTGCACGTCTTTTGTTTATATTTTTGTAATGTAGAAAATGAAAAAAATACGATGGAAAGGATCTTCCTTTTTTACTTAGACACAGTCCAGTCACATTAATATGACCACCACCTACTTTCGACGTCAACGTGAAATAACCAATCACAAAAGGCAGGTGGCAACACATTGCAGTAGAGTGTATATAAAGGATGTCCTAGGGCATCGGAAAGCATTTCAATCGTTGGCGTAATGCATAAACGTAGCGATTTATCCGACATCCAAAAAGGGCATGATTATTGGCTTTCGGGGCAAGGGTGGAAGCATTTCGGAAACGGCTAATTTTGTGAACTGTTCGCGTGCCGCCGTGGTAAATGTATACCGCGCATGGCAAAATGCCACTATCCAAAATCAGCGGCACATGTGGTGCACCACGGGCTATAGATGACAGAGGCGAACGAAGGCTACGAAGATGCGTTCGGGCGAATAGACGTGCAACTGGCCGCCCAGATGAACCAAGAGGCTACCAAGAGTGTATCCTCAACAACGGTTCAGCGAACGTTGCTGCGCATGAGCCTCCGCAGCAGACGCCTGGTTAATTCACCTATGCTGACTGCTGTTCATCGGCGACGAAAGCTGGAATTTGCACGCCAGTACTGCAACTGAACGTCCACAGAGTGGCGACAGGTGGCTTTTTCCGATGAATCACGTTTTATGCTCCATAGGACAGATGAGCGTTGGCGTATACGGCATGAAACGTCTGACAGCAAACACCCTACAACAATTGCTGGAAGGATCCAGGCTGGAGGAGGGAGGTAATCTAGCGCAGCTGGCCACAGCACTGGAGTCGGCATAGGTCAACATCCCAGTGAACACCTTCAGAAACCTAATTGACTCTCTTCCTGTACGTCTTGCAGCGGTCCACTCTGCCAAAGGTGGTTATTCTGGCTTTTGACAGGTGGTCACTTTAATGTGACTGGACTGTGTACAGCCCGTAAAGGTAAAATAAAACATTTTCAAGATTGCACTATTTACTTCATCTCAAAAACGCTAGTTTCCTACTCCGCTTCTTGTGAAGTCACAATGCCTTATGATAGTCTATTTACTTTGATAGCGACGTTGACATAGGAAGGAAAAATTTTTAATTGATTGCTTAAAAATTAAAAGAGCAAGCAATATGAAATTTCAACACGCTAGACAAACGTAATCGTAACATCGTGGAACACAATGACGTTAAGCCAATCAAGTAGCGTTTTGAAGTCATGTGCTTTTGCCATACTATTCGGTAATTTAAAAACTGAAATTTTAATTAATTAAATCCATTTTGTGGGTTTTAATTATCGTTTTCGAACATTTTGACGACCAATCTATTAATAAAACACAGAAATGAGAATTTTCCTCACCGGTGCAAGCTCCTCATTATGCTAATGAGGAGAAAGCTCGTCTTTTAGATATTGCTGATATTATTATGATATGTTGCCGATATTTTTATGACATATTGCCGATATTTTTATGATACCGAGAACAAGAACCGATCAGTTTTCTCTGAAGTCATATTTCGTCCATAAAGAGGTCTCGAAATCGCTACTATTTGCTGATGACGAAATAAAGATCTGGTCAACTTTTTCTGTTGACGAGGTATTTCATTTATCAGGAGCAGACCAATTTTACTAATGAACAGATATCTCGTTTTTGAGATATTGCCTATATTTGCATGATATACTGCCGATATTTTTCGATAGATGAATAAAATAAAAGTATAACTAATATCACATTTGTAGCAACTTTTTACGTGCAATTTCTGTGTTCATTTTCATTTCCAATAAAATACATGGCAAAAAAATTAAAGACAACAGTTATGATACCACAGTTATATTTTTAACGTCTACTTCAATAACATCCCATTCAATAGTTCTAGGGCGATTCGCTATTTCTTTGACGATAAGCCTATTTTCTCGTTTTCTTTCCTGTTCCGATTTCTAGCTTCCAGATTGCTCATTGCTCATGGGTCAACAGTAACGGATTAGCAACCGGAGAATCATGAGTTCAAATCCAACCAAACACCGTCCTGAACAAAGGGGGTTGGTACGCGTTAAATATGTCGAAGCCTCAAACGTTCTCATGTTGGCATGATGTGGAAGTTTGGAGACCCGCTCAGGTGTTGCCTCGTCATCTGGTGCTCCAGTACGACGTTAAAGAAATACTAATACCTGAAATCGTTGCCATTCTCGTGTTGTCGAATGGCAAAATCTAACATAAACCCTCTGTTTCCGGACCGTCACTAACAATAGCCCGTTGTATTGCTTCAGTGCGTTACGTTAATTAAAATACCTACCTCACACCTATTTCATGATTTAATATTTATTTACTGAGCGTTTGCAATTTAGCGTAGTTTTAAAGTATGGAGGATAAACCTATCAGCAATGTAAAAGTCACAACTTTAGGTATTTTGAAATTAGAATAACATCCTAACATAATCAACACAAACAAAATTAAATTCATTAAGGTAATACACTGAATCCTCTGCTCTCTATTGTCTATGAATAAAAGATTAATTTGAGAGAACTGCCTGAAATTACATAATCTGAATATTGTTCTTTTCCCAGATCACTGTGACGAAAGTCAAAGACAATGAAACACAAACTAGGCACAACACATGTTCTAATCAAAATTTTATGTTTCGTATCCCTGGTAACACAAGCCTGTCTGAATATTAATGTAAAATTTTAGCTTTAAGATAAGCTGACAAAGATAATAATGTTGTTTACTTAAAAGTTAATAAGGAACTATTCGAAATATATTTATGTGCTCTGGCAAATACACACTCGGCTTACTTAAGAATTTCATTATGACCTATGAAAACTTAATCTTTAAACTAATTAAACTTTTTCAAAGAGCGAAATATAATTAATTTAGACGTTTGGGTGACGGGCATCAAAAATTAAATTGTGTTAGCTTGAAGAAATTGAAGTGCGCGTGATTGTCTGAGAGTAACGGTTCTGTGAAGGAAAGTTATAAGCCTGAGGGAGATTAGTTAATACTCTTACATCTCTACAGTAATAATTGGTAATTTTTTAGTTAACGTCGTACTAGAGCAACACAACGGGCTATTGACGACGGTCCGGGATCAGTCCCTTAAGGGAAAGATCCGAGGACAACACCTCGTAATTTTGAACCACGGTCAGATGACGAAGCAACACCTGAGCTGGCACCCCACTCTCCAAACTTCCACGCCAACCCAACGTGAGGACTTTCGGCCACGACAGATTTAAGGTGCACCAGCCGCCTCTACACCGTACGTTTACAAACATCCATGCCCGGGCCCGGATTCGAACCAGGAACCTTCCGATCTAGAGGCTAACACCTTAACCACTATACCGGTTGGTCGGCCATCTCTACAGTGAAAAAGTAAAATATGTAATTGAATTAAACCAATTTTCATTGCTAAATAGGTTTAACACCGAGATATTGTCTCCAAATATATACCTTTTTAGCTCAAATGCAAAATTTTCATACCTGAAGTCTTTAATGAATACTACAGATAAGGTTAGATAGGAAATATATTTTTAATAACGCCGCACTGGATAAACACACGGGTTATTGCCGACTGACAGGGATCCAAACCAAAGGGAAAGATCCGAGGAATTTTAAATCATGGTCATATGACCAGGTCACGCCTGAGATGGCATCTCACTGTCTAAGCTTCCACACCACGCCAACTTGAGGGCATTTGAGGCCATGACAGATTCAAAGTGCATCAGTCTCCTTTGTACATGACGGTCTAAAGTTGGATTCGAACTCGTAACCCGCCGGTTGCTAATCCGTTACTCTTCAAACCGAGATATCTCTGCTCCACAGATAAGGGAATAGGTCTTGAGAGGACATATCTCTCGTTTAAATAAGTATTTATATTTTCTTCATTTATATACAGTACTGTTTTACTGTACCTTATATTTATATCAATACACGTCAAATGTACATTTTCCAGAGAAAATATATTTTTTATACCAGGAAAAATTTGAATATTGATTCAAATATTTCAAAATTTTAAATTTGCATCTGTATGAATTTGAATATTTTTCAAAATTTCTTTTTTTTTCCACATTTGTGATCATGAATTCGAATGTATTGATGTTAATTTTTCTTTTAGACACTCTAAAAGGCAGTCTAGCTGATATGATAGTTAAAAAAATGAACTATTATTGTTTTATTATATAACTAGCAAAATACCCGACCTTACTCGGCTTGAATTCGTTTACTCTAGATTGAAGAGATAATCAAAATATATAATG
This sequence comes from Metellina segmentata, assembly GCA_947359465.1. Lineage (NCBI taxonomy): Eukaryota > Metazoa > Arthropoda > Arachnida > Araneae > Tetragnathidae > Metellina > Metellina segmentata. Next base: position 118,772,389 of record OX375877.1, on the reverse strand, counting down.
ACTTACGTTTATTGTAGAATAAAAATTTATTTTAACACCTTTCGCCATCTTTATATTTTCTACAACTTACTTTGGACACAAATCCTACACATGCATATCTATTCATGTAATACATTTCACATACATCGCACAATTGCTGTATGACAAAGCTACAAAAAGACGAAAGGTGATACTAAGGTTACTACTATAAAAGACGATTTATAGGAATATTTGGAATTCCCTTTCTTAAGTTCTTTTCATGTGCAACTCAATTAATTAAAATTACGATTTACGGCGAGTGCTCTCGCACTCATAGTCAACAAAACAGTATTTTTTTACTTGTGGCACTCTTGCCTCCGGTATGCGACATTGTGAAATTTTGCAATCTTCTCCTGTCATTACTACAACGAATTTTTTAATGTTGGAAAAAGTTCTAGTTTGGATTTTTAAACATTATTATTATTTCAATAACGACATTATTCTTTAAATAACGGCATTATTCTTTAAATAACGTCATTATTCTTTAAATAACGGCATTATTCTTTCAATAATGGCATAACTACACTTAAAATTTACTGAAAATTTATACTGACTTACCCATAGAGGAGATATAATAGAATTCTATGGACTTACCTAACATTTTCAAGTCTAATACTTTGTGGTGCTGTTGGGTGTGATGAGAAGGAAAACACTTTTATTAAAATAATAAATATTTAAAACAGGAAACAGCAAAGTAAAACAAAATAAAAGATGTCGCAAAAAATTGTTCTAAAGATATTAATTTGTGATTCAATTTTATCTCTTGATCTCGCACTGTTGCCACAGCTCACAACTAAAAGTGTACAAAATTTAGAAATGTGAAATTAATTCAGAGCGAAAGAACCAGAAAAAATATCACTGCTCGCGCGATCGTGTTCATGTTCATTCTCGTTTCATTGAAAAATATCGTCTGTCCCAAATATTCGGAAATCGTTTTCATTGCGCAAAGAATAAAAATAAGACTCGAAATAAATGACGTATCAGAGATGAAATTCCATTAAAAAAAAAAAAAAAATTGAAGAATAATTACTTTTTCAGCAGTACTGGTAAAACAATCTAATTAATCGTAACATTCAATAGACATTCTAATTTTTCCAAAACTACCAAATTATGGTTGATTTAAGTATACTTACTCAGGTGTTTTAGCATGAAACTCGTCTAAATATAACAATAAAGAAATGTTTAATATTGCATTCACTAAATTAATAGATAATGTATAAAATAAAATACACTGCAATCAAATATCTGGAATACAATTCATGTGATGTCTACACAAACACACAAACACAAAATCGAGCATAGAACAGAAAGACGGACAGACAGACTTTCGCAACCAATTCCACTCACTAAATCAAGATAAGTACTCACTGTATGCAAATTTCCATGAAAATATCTTAAACCGCGTGGACGTGTATAGGGCACAACATACAGACAGACAGACAGACAGACACCAAACGAGAAAAAGGCGGATTCGGCATCAGAAGGGTCCAAAACGGCTAGAAAACTTGAAATGAGTCGAAAATATTGAATGTACAAACAAACACTCCATTCTTATTTATATAGATTATTTTGTCATCATTGTTAGCAGTATTTGGTGCTGCTTTTCCGTATGTGGACATTGCGGTTTTGGACTACAGCCAAAAAAAATTGATTCCATATACAAAGCCCTCAAGCAAACAACTACAAAAAAATTTCCAAAACTATTTTAACTGAAAAAAGTCTTATTATTTAAATTCTCCATGGGATTTCGACGATATATCTCGTCCAACAAGGTCTGGCCAATTTTACTAATAACGAGATATGATATTACCGATATTTTTATGTTGACGAGACAAATATATGATCTGTTTTCTTGTATCGTGGTCTGGCAAGGTTTAATAATGACGACATCCCTTGTCCAGATAAACAGCTGGATGGTAAAATATGTGATAGTGATGAAAAATAAAAAACTAAAAGCACTTTAAAGTTTAAAAATCGCTGTAGCTACAGATACGCGATCAGAACATTCCAATAATAATTCGATAAATAATATAACTACTTCTATGAACGCTTCCCACAAAATTTAACAAGGTATACGGTTTAAATAAGTTAAAAAGCTTTTTTTTAATATTTTGGTCGTATTTAGTGTCTATGTCGATTTAATGTACCAGAACAATAAAAAAAATACACACTCAATGGTTTACTTCTACCAAATTGTTAGTGTTGAGCTCGCTAGAACATTTGTTTCCAGATCAATTTTAACTTAGACTAAAGAAAACGTCTCATTGAATACGACTTTTAAATTCAAAAGAAGAGATCATTGTTTCTTGCCAGAAAGGAATGTTTCTTCCTCAAACCTTTCCCAGTCTTATTTTTTTTAACCTCCACCGATTGCGACCAAATCTTTGGACATAGCTTTAGGTCCAAAGACAAAAGAAGGAACCGGAAACAGATAAACAAATGGTTCCCCGAAGACTAAAATCGGAAAGTTTTGTACCTTTAATCTTCTAGCAAGAGACCCTGAGGAATGAAAGAATAAGTCATTGTGTGAGCAAAACCCTTTCAAGAAAAAGAAATATAAACTTTTTTGTGGACATAGATTGTTTCTTGATCTGGTGTCTTTGAGGTTAGATGCTCGTTTCAGAGAGTAAGGTATGGTAAGGTAATTTTAATTAACGACAGTCCGGGATCCAAGTCTCGATTTAGATAAAGAAGGTTAATGATTGGTTGGTTTATGCAGCACAAGCGCCAATTTGAAAACAACGTCGAGTAATCACTAGGTAGGAAGGTTCTTTAACTACCGTCGACCTGGAGCAACGCAATATATATATATATATATATATATATATATATATATATATATATATATATATATATATATATATATATATATATATATATATATATATATATATATATATATATATATATAATAAATATATATATATATATATATATATATATATATAAATATATATCTATATAAATAAGAATGGAGTGTTTGTTTGTACATTCAATATTTTCGACCCATTTCAAGTTTTCTATCCGTTTTGGACCCTTCTGATGCCGAATCCGCCTTTTTCTCGTTTGGTGTCTGTCTGTCTGTCTGTCTGTATGTTGTGCCCTATACACGTCCACGCGGTTTAAGATATTTTCATGGAAATTTGCATACAGAGAGTACTTATCTTGATTTAGTGAGTGGAATTGGTTGCGAAAGTCTGTCTGTCCGTCTTTCTGTTGTATGCTCGATTTTGTGTTTGTGTGTTTGTGTACGCATCACATGAATTGTATTCCAGATATTTGATTGCATTGTATTTTATTTTATACATTATCGAATAATTTAGTGAATGCAATATTAAACATTTTTTTATTGTTATATTTAGACGAGTTTCATGCTAAACCACCTGAGTAAGTATACTTAAATCAACCATAATTTGGTAGTTTTGGAAAAATTGGAATGTCTATTGAATATTACGATTAATTCGATTGCTTTACCAGTACTGCTGAAAAAGTAATTATTCTTCAAAAAAAATTTTTTTTTTATGGAATTTTATTTCTGATACGTCATTTATTTCGAGTCTTATTTTTATTCTTTGCGCAATGAAAACGATTTCCGAAAATTTGGGACAGACGATATTTTACAATGAAACGAGAATGAACACGATCGCGCGAGCAGTGATATTTTTTTCTGGTTCTTTCGCTCTGAATTAATTTCACATTTCTAAATTTTGTACACTTTTAGTTGTAAGTTGTGGCAACTGTGCGAGATCAAGAGATAAAATTGAATCACAAATTAATATCTTTGGAACAATTTTTTACGACATCTTTTATTTTGTTTTACTTCGCTGTTTCCTGTTTTAAATATTTATTATTTTAATAAATGTGTTTTTCTTCTCATCACACCCAACAGCACCACAATGTATTAGACTTGAAAATGTTAGGTAAGTCAGTATAAATTTTCAGTAAATTTTAAGTGTAGTTATGCCGTTATTTAAAGAATAATGCCGTTATTTAAAGAATAATGTCGTTATTGAAATAATAATAATGTTTAAAAATCCAAACTAGAACTTTTTCCAGAATTAAAAAATTCGTTGTAGTAATGACAGGAGAAGATTGCAAAATTTCACAATGTCGCATACCGGAGGCAAGAGTGCCACAGGTAAAAAAATATTGTTTTGTTGACTATGAGTGTGAGAGCACTCGCCGTAAATCGTAATTTTAATTAATTGAGTTGCACATGAAAACAACTTTAAGAAAGGGAATTCCAAATCTTGCTATAAATCGTCTTTTATAGTAGTAACCTTAGTATCACCTTTCGTCTTTTTGAGCTTTGTCATACAGCAATTGTGCGATGTATGTGAAATGTATTACATGAATGGATATGCATGTGTAGGATTTGTGTCCAAAGTAAGTTGTAGAAAATATAAAGATGGCGAAAGGTGTTAAAATAAATTTTTACTCTACAAAAAACGTAAGTCATTATATATTTTGATTATCTCTTCAATCTAGAGTAAACGAATTCAAACCGAGTAAGGTCGGGTATTTTGCTAGTATATATATATATATATATATATATATAATTTCAAGAACACAAGAATTTCTAAAAAAATGTAACAAAAGTCTTAAAAAATAATAAAAAATGAAGAAATGTGGTAAATTTACAGTCATTAAATTAATATTTTGGGACTCCAATATCTCTAAAAGAATATATTACAACACGATAGCTGGTCAATTGGTACGTTTCAAAAAAATTTGTAATTCTGATGCTAACTTTTTATTACAATGTAAATATCTAAAAAACACACTTCTCACTAACAAATACCCGTTTTCATTCTTTAAAAATATTTTTGAAAGATTTATTAATATCAACACCTACACAACACATGAATAATTATTTTTCGTAATTTACACAGAGCCATGGGAATTGCTTTTCAATTTTATTTTTATTTTTTTACTATTTTTTTACTTTTTATGAATATATTTTTGATAAGGGGCTGCTATTTCCTTTATTATTATTATTTTTTTGGACTTGTTGCATCGGAGGTATGATGTTAGCATATAAGTTAGACTGTGTAATTGATGGCATTTGGTGGCAATTTTTAGGCTTGTTGTTGATGATATCCCAGCTGCCGCTTCGGGTTTCATTTCGTTCTGATCCTGCTCTGTTTTGGTATTTTGTTCTGTTTTTGTTTTACTTGATTTTTGGTGGTGTTTGGGGGAGTGTATGAGCAATTTTTTCAGCCTAATGCTGCTCATATGTAGAAAACACCATTTTATGTTGTTTGGGTCAGGCTCCTCCCTGATGACGCCCTGATCCACCAACATTTCTTCATTTTTTATTATTTTTTAAAACTTTTGTTACATTTTTTTAGAAATTCTTGTGTTCTTGAAATTATATTGCTTACCATGCTATGTCTGCAGCTTCAGCGCGCTTGCGTGGGTAGTTTCGAGTTTCGATTTCTGGTTAATGCACCCCGGCTGTTTGGTTATTTTGTATATTTTATGTTGTTATTATATATATATATATATATATATATATATATATATATATATATATATATATATATATATATATATATATATATATATATATATATATATATATATATATATATATATATATATATATATATATATATACAGGGTGGTCCCGAATTCATGGTACAAACTTTAATGGTAGGTACAGGACATTGTAACAATGATTTATTGTATAGGAATGTATAGTCGCAAGTGACGCGGTGAGGCGTAAACAGGGGAAATAAAAGGAAAGAGAAATGGAGTGATCGGTTGGCGCGTCGACATGCGTTTCAACAACGTTTCAGTATTAATGTGTGGGCTGGTATTGTGAACGACTTTTTGATTGGCCCATACTTACTACCCACGCGGCTCACTGGCGGAAGCTATCTTATTTTTCTGAAAGAAGTGTTACCACAACTGCTGCATGATGTTCCGATCGCCATTCATAACCGCATGTGGTTTCAGCACGATGGGGCGCCAGCACACTTCAGCATTGATGAACGGAATTACCTGAATGCCACGTTTGGTACTCGATGGATTGGGCGTGGTGGACCAGTCCCTTGGCCACCCCGATCTCCCGATTTATCGAGCCTCGATTACTTTTTATGGGGACATCTAAAGCATCTTGTTTATGAGACTCCAGTTGACTCAGATGAGGATCTCGTCGCTCGCTTATCTGTAGCTGCTGCAGGTGTGCGTGAAATACCAGGCATCTTTGAACGTGTACGCCAATCGCTCCACCGACGCTGTCAAGCATGTATCGATACTGGTGGACGCAATTTTGAACAATTACTGTAAACATGACACTTGTCAACAACGCTTTCAATAAAATCTTTGTTTTTCCTTTCGGCCGTTATTTCCCCTGTTTTCGCCTCACCGCGTCACTTGCGACTATACATTCCTATACAATAAATCATTGTTACAATGTCCTGTACCTACCATTAAAGTTTGTACCATGAATTCGGGACCACCCTGTATATATATATATATATATATATATATATATATATATATATTATATAGATTTAATTCGAACTTCTTTTGAAACTATATTGCTTACCTTGCTATATTTGTAGCTTCAGCGCGCTTGCATGGTTTGTTTGATACATATCTGTATGTATATTTCTCTTACAGAGCACAGAAAAAAGACGTTGTTTATTATTGTGTTTTAGAAACCATCTGGAGTACTCTCGCACATATTGGAGCACCGATTATGCTTCTCACGAATCTGAATCCACCTTCACTATGCAATGGCACAACACTCTGTCAAGAAACTCATGCCAAATATTATTCAAGCCACCATCGTCACTACACATGCTGCAAGTTTAAACATATTCATTCCTAGAATACCAATCATCACTTCTGATATCCCATTCCAATTTAAAAACTTCAATTCCCAGTTCGTTTAAGTTTCACTGTCAGCATCAACAAGGCACAATCACGTAAAGTCATACGACTCGGTCTCATTAAACCGTGTTTCTCCCACGGTCAAGTGTTCAACACAATTTAATACCTTTTTACTTTTTATAAATAGATATCACTTCAATTTCTTGCCACATATGGTTATTTTAATAAGTGTACATGTATACTATCTCGGGGAAAAATAATCAAGTATAAAATGCTAATTTTTATAATTTGTTTTCCTTTCCCACATGGCAGAGACTTATTTCATTTAATTTAATTGTTTCTTAAGTTGCATTTCACATCTACAAACATTGCTAATTTTAAAAATTCAGATAAGGAATAAAATAATTCACTTTGTACTCAAAAAAAAATTACCTTTTATTTTGGTCTATTAATTTCTTTTATTCAAAATTACCTCAACTTATAAAAATATTTCTAATTTTTCTGTCTCCCTATTATTTAAGTAATTTGGGGTTAAAATATACTGTATTGCCCAAATCAACAGATTTCATTGTTGTGTTAAAATAAGATACACCACACATTCAAGTTGTAAAATTTAAAAAAGAAGAGACTCATTTTTTCGGTTTTTAGTACAAAAGCATGTTTTCTCTCTCCCTTCAATTTCTCAACTGCCTTTTCCAAAAACTTAAATCTCTTAATTCTTAGAAAATACAATTTTTGGCATTGTAGTAAAATGTGTAAAATATGCATGTGTATAAGACGGATTTTAAAAATAATACAACAATCAACAGAAATTCTACATGTTTTTATTAAAAATTTCAGCGAATTTGAAATCTGAGGAAATTTTTAATTAACATCACACAAAATCAACACAATTGGCAATTAACGAGGGTATGGGATTAATTCCCTAATTTTGAGATCCGAGGTGATTTTTAATTAGCGTCATACTATAGCAACTCAACGGGCTCTTAACTACGGTCCGGGATCAATCGCCTAAGGAAAGTATCCGAGAAAATTGGGTAATTTTTAATTAACGTTCTCAAGCACTACAACTACCTATTAACTAGGGTCAAAGTTTTATCCAATAAGGCAAATATACGTGTACAACCACGGTCAAATTATAACATAACACCTCAGCTGACACCCCAACCTCCAAGAAATTGTCACGTCACACCAATTGGATCTCTTCGCAATTCCAATTTCACAATAACGAGGTCATCACGGCGTTATCCGTGGTGTTGGTTTGCGAAGCAAACCAAATGGCAATGCGTAGCAAACACCGGTGGTTTACAAACGTTCACAATGGACACACCTAACCCCACAAAGTACAGCACGGGCAACGCCGTGCTAGCCACGCAGTGGCTAGTATATATATATATATATATATATATATATAGGTTTAATTCGAACTTCTTTTGAAACTATATTGCTTACCTTGCTATATTTGTAGCTTCAGCGCGCTTGCATGGTTAGTTTGATACATATCTGTATATATATTTCTCTTACATAGCACACAAAAAAGACGTTATTTATTATTGTGTTTTAGCAACACTACGATTGTTTGTTTACCACGAAGCCTCGCGCCTCAATTAAATTCATAGCGCTATCGGATGAAGTTTTATTGAAAAAAAAAAGGAATAATTATAGTTTATTGCGCTACTTTGGTTAAAAATGTGAAAACAAAGGCTCTTTTCAGTGCCCTTTAAGAAAAACGGCCATTTTCACGCCAACAATTCTAGTACAACAAGACGCTTTGATTATAACTTTCGAGAACAAACTCAATGAAAAGTGTATCAGTGGTTCGAGTGTGTGCTGGGGAAATATACATACAAACAACATGCTGGCTAATCGATTACCAAAGCAGCACTAGATTTCGAGTCAAAACTTTCTCAAAGTTTTCATTTGAATTTCAAATTTTTCGAGTTTTGATTCCAGAGGTGCTGTATAACTTTTCTGTAATACAACGAATTTATATTTAAAAAATATTTTTTAGGAATATCATATTTTTCATAAACAATCCCTTCCGCTAGGACACATGTCTTCATTGCTGTGAACGGAACTAAGCGAGGAAGGTTATCCCAGCGAACAAATGAGGATTGCAAATCAATGTTCCGGGATTGGCGAGAGTTCACGAGTAGGGTATGGGCTTCCTAATGTGTATAAATGAATAAATAAATAAATGTATATATATATATATAAACGAACGAAACTTGGCATGAAGGTACATGTCGGCCAGATATACAAATGATTAGAAATGTAGCGTGATTGCGCATTGCGTAATGCCACTAGAGGGCGTTGAACGTCGTTCTCCTTGGAGTATAAAACAGGTAAGCAGAGCTTGTTTGAGTGTACTTAATCTTTTGTAAAGGAAACGCTGGGGTAGATATGCCGTTACGCCGCCATCGAAGACAATATGAGCAGCTGTCAGAGTTCGAGAGGAGAAGAACCATCGGTATGATGGAAGCTGGATGGTCAGCTCTGCGAGTAGCTCGTCATGTAGACCGTTCTGATTTTACTGTGATGAAGTGTTGGGACCAGTGGACAGAAGAGACGTCATTTGCACGGCTACCAGGCTCAGGACGCCCTCGACAGACCAGTCGTTGAGAAGACCGTCACATCATACGAAACGCACGCGTAAAGCCAACTGCCTCATTGGCCGCTATCCAGACACCGATAGCACCTTCACTAATGGCCGAAGTGTCTTCCCGAACCATCGCAAGGCACCTGGTTGAAGGATATCTGGTATCGTGGCGCTCATTACGTGTGCTGCCAATGACACCCACCCACCGATGCCTCCGTTTGGAGTGGCCCCGTGGTGAACGCCTCAATCCTGCTTTCGCTTTACAGCGACACACCACTCCCACAGCTGTTGTGATGATATAGGGTGACATAACTTAGGATGCACGTTCACCCCTAATATTGATCCATGGCACAATGACAGCCCAGCGGTACGTCCATGACATATTTCAGCCACATGTGATGCCACTTCTGGCAGGGCTCCCAGGAGCCATTTTTTAACAAGACAATGCTCGGACACACGCAGCTAGCATGTCACAAGACTGCTTCCGCCTCATTACCACCCTTCCTTGGCCTGCTCGATCCCCAGATGTGTCACCAATCGAGCGAATCTGGGATGGATCATTTAAGACGGCAAGTTGAACACCCTGCGAGTTTGGTCGAACTAGTTGCGCATTTACAGCAACTGTTGAACGAGATGTCTCAGGACATCATACGGAACTTGTATGCCTCAATGCCCGCTCGTATCGCATCGTGCATTCGTGCTAGAGGGGGTCCAACATAGTACTAAAATTTCCTTTCATTTGTACTTCTTTCTGCAATAATTGATCCTTTTTCTATGATTTTCCGATCACTTACTTACATAAAAGTAGTACTTGTATGTGTAAAATTTCGTTTCATTTTGACGACTTTTTCTTGGTGCGGAAATTTGTATATATATATATATATATATATATATATATATATATATACTGACTAAATGCGTTGAAATGATTGTATTACCTGATCCACTGAAAACTATTGTGTTACCCTGCTTATTCTGCAATGCCCGACGCGTTTCCCATTTCAAGAGAGTTTCGTTTTCGAGATCTCAAATGACAGCTCATGCTTTTATTGTTCCTTTCCCCGTCGGTGTCATCCGGCTACAAACTTTAATCGCCTTTCGAGTTCAGGCAGCACTCACGGGGAAAAGTGGACACTCATACTTCCTGGCGGACAGCCCCGACTGTCGGCTTGATAGGGAAGATCACTACTTAAGGATCGGTTGCCATGGCGACCATCCCACTAAAGAGAGCTCGCGAGGAGACTGGGAGAAAAAAGGGATTCGAAAAAGGCGGCAATTTCCGAGCTCATAGTTCTGTGAGAGAAATAATTTAACTTTTCGGACGTTCATGGGGAGAGGATAAGTAATTTTTGGACATTTGTATGCACCCTCTCTTGATGCTTATGTGTTTATCTCGAAGGCTTTGATGTGTTTCGTGAATGAAATTGAATAGATGTTCTGCCCGCCGCAGAACTGCAAAGGCGAACGTTTTTCCGTTATTGAAATTTGCTTTATGGAGGGACTGCTGATGTGATGTTGTAAAATGCACAGGAAGGGTATATTCTGATACGTTTATTATGTATGCGTATATTTCTATTTGCATTGTTACTATCCTCTGTATGTAGAAACTCGGAAAACCAAATGCATGAGAGGAGTTTAAAGAAAAAAGGATCAATTGTGAAATACTGTACACTGGATAATGAACCCACGGCGCGTTCCTATTTAAATAATTTATCCAGAATAGACAGGTAGATGAATTAACAACGCATTTGAGCATCACAACGGTCTATTGGAGATGGCCTGGAATAAATACTGGCAAGACAATTTCGAGGACAACACCTCATCATTCAGAACCACGGTCCGATGGCTAGATCAACACTTGATCTAGCACTCTTCTGTCCAAACTTACATACAACGCTAACGGGAGGACATTTGATATCACAAATGATTTAAAGTGCACCATTTACACAACAGTCTGTTGGAACTGTGTTTCGAACTTGCATCCTTTGGTTGCTAATCTGCTACTCTTTCAACCAGGATACTGTGGCCCTCATAGAGTGAAAGGAGGCACCAGTTAATAAACCCTTATCCACAAATTAAATCAAGGTCCGTCAGCACCAGCAATAATTTCTTCTTGATAATCCTAAATCGTGTAACATTTACGTAAAATGTTTGTTAATTATCACATATTGGCCTCTTTTCAGGTCAATCAACTCGACAGCTGCGTATCGAGACAGTCGCAGAGCCAGAAATTATAATTCAAAATAGTTTACTAACAATACACTGTATTTGCGACATTAAAACACGCCACAAAGTCTTAAAACAATTTGATTTACTAGCACCATTTTTACATTGCATCACACAACTCCATTTACGTCGCTATAACATGCCGGAAAGTCTTAAGACGAAAGGGCTCACTAAACGTACTTTCAAATTGTATCACCCAACTCTATTTATGACGTTATTACATGCCACAACGTCTTTGGAAGAAACGGTTTACTTTCAGTACTTTGCACTTTGTGTCACACAGTTCTTTTTAGGATGCTATAATATGCAAATACGTATAAAATGCATTCCAATTATTTAATAATGATTTGATACTTTACAAACTATTGTATTCCACTGCTTACTTCTTATGTTCCACAATACCTTACGACAGGTCTCGAAATACCCAGTTGCACAGGTGCACTGTGCACATGAAAATAAAATTTGGCAATCCTAATTTTTTCCTGCTTGCACCTAACGTTAAAAAAAAGGGAAGGGAGAGCGTGTTTTATGTTATTTTGATGTTTGAACAAAATATTAGTATCGTACTCTCTCTAAAGAAATGTAATTAAAATTCCTAATTACACACTATGCAAAAACAAAATCGCTAGGCCGTAATGGGTTTATACAGGAGAAAAGTTTACTTGTGTCACTGCCACCAGAACTTTCCGATGATGGAAACATTTTCCAGATGGCTCTGTTGAAGTGACTGTCTCGACAGCCGTACGCCGGAGAAAGGAGAATTTCGATTTTTAAATATTTTTACTTACTGTCTACTTCGAACCTGTATAAACATACCCAGCTAATAAAGTATTTTACATCATATTAATACTCTTGTATTACGTTTTTTTTAAATGTGTACCTAAAATATAATTTGTGCACCTAATTTAAAAACTTAGGTGCACCATGTGCACCTGTATTAAAAAATCTATTTCGAGGCCTGCCTTACGAATTACCTTCTAGCCTACTAAAGAAAAATTTCATTTTCGATGTCTTAAACCTCTAAGTGGTTTTGACGAGATATTTCGTTCATTAAGGTATGACCAATTTGGCTAATGTCAAGATATATCGTCATCAAGATATTGCTGATTTTTGGATGATGACGAGATCAAGATTTAGTCATTTCCTTTTAAGAACAACGTGCCTCGTCCAACAGGATCTGCTAATGACGATATATTTCGTCAATACAGTCACCAGAAGGTTTAAGTGGATATATTGCCTTTATATCGTTCTTCCATCGGTGTCAGTAACTAAAATTATTCCATTTAAGTTCAACTAATGTAGTGTGATTTGGAAGCAATAGAGAGGTTTGCTTTTTTAGTTTTGTTCTGTACTTAATTTGTTTAGTAATTCAAAACACTAACAATCTTCAACTGTCGAAAGCTGAAGCACAACTATTTTAAGGTACTAATTTAATAAAAAGAAAATAGTGTAACAGAATATCAGAAAACAAAAGAATATATAACATATCGGATGCTTTTTTATTAGTCAACGAAAATGCTTTATTTTCTCAGTAAGTGTTCTTTTTAATTCCATCCTTATAATTTTCAGCCCATCCAATATGATAACTTTTGTTCAGTAGCATGGAGTTCCAAGAAGTTCTGCCTTTCTCTAAAATAATTTCAGCAAGCGTGGGAATCAATTGATGGTAACATCAATTGTAAGCACAGATTTTGCAAAATGTCAAAAATATTTATTTTTTTAGAACATTTTTACTGGACTCAAGCATCAAATAATGAAGCAGACGAAGTCTAAGCCGCGTTATATTCAAGAAAAGCATGTTTCGTGGGAAATACAAAATTTTATCATTTTCAAAAGCATAAAAACGTACAAAGTGACGTATGAAATATTTCGTTTAGAAAAATCTATCAACCTTGGGTTCTCTAAGGAGAAATATAAGCCTAAGTAGAGTTGAAACTTTAGACTGAAATTGTTCTACAATGTATTCCTGAAGCTCTTCGATGTAGAAGAGTTGAGAGTACGCTTTCTATAAATGTAACTTTTCCCAGAATCTAAAATTCTTAGACTTGGGAGCTTTAAAAATTCCACGTAAAAATTGTTCTTCTGAAAAGTAAGACATTAAGCTTTTTTTCTTTTTATGAATTCGAAGTAGAAAGAATGAATTTTCTTTCTTACACACAAAAGTGTTTTAAAATGTAAATTTAAACATTAGTTGTAGTTAAGTAAATGTTAAATTATAAGGTAATTATCCCCGGTGCACACATCCGGTTTTTCAACGTGCGGCGCCACTTCGGCACTGAAGCCCAACTATGCACACATAACCGTGAAATGACACACGAACTCATTTCGCTCCATTTGTGATAAATATTCTATCGACGAAAACGAGTTTAATTCGCTTACTTGGTGTAAAAATAGTATATTTTGAAACAGTACTCTTTAAACTATTACATCTCTCCAACGTTAAGGCACGAGAGACCACGACCCATTTAACGTACACCCACGTAAACGACAGTCTTTGGCTGGACATAATCTCAATCTCACAATCTTCCAGTTGCTGATTCGGGGATTCACAAACTCTGCTACTGTAGCCCATAAAATAAAAATCATGATGTATCAATTTAATTTTACTCATATAAAACAACAATTTAAATACATAACTAAAACCTAAAAGTGCTTTAAATACGGTGTAGAATGTGTTAGAAAACCATTCCACCCGTACAAGAGATTCAGGACTCCTTTTTACCAATAAAAAGTACCATAACTATTTTATTTAGTAGTTAAAATTTACTTGCTTAAAAGAATCGAGACTTCTCCAACCTTTTCCAAATAGATATCTACACCAAATTCTAGATGTAACTGTTGAATAATATAGTACGGCAATCCCACGTTACATCATATTGCCTGTTACTGCAAAAACTTTTATCGGAACTTTTTAGTAATTGAATTAGAGCACATGATCAAACTATCTTTCACCTAATTGGGATCATGACCACGGGATTGGTGAACTGAAATGGGACGGACCCTATTTACACTGAAGAGGGTGAAACATTGAGCGGCCGAATTTATTGGATCACTAGATCATTTGATTTAATGTAGCTAATTTTCCCTGCAACAAGATTATGCTCTGGATCTCGGAGCAAGTTCAGCTTTTCTGGAAACAAGTCAACACCGGTAATAACTCTCTGAGTGATTTTAGAGGTTTGCTATTAGAGTGGAATTAAAACTACTGGTGGTTTTCTCGACGAGGTATCTCAGCAGAGCTTGATGGACGAGACACCTTAACGTAACGAAACTTATCAAATTTCATCTGCCATCAAAAATCAGGTTGCTTAGGTCACAATTTAGAATTACTCAAATCTTTACCCGAAATTGCATATCTGGTATGGTTCCGACTATATAATGACAAAAACCGTCATGTAGTTGGGGTTGCACTATAAAGATGTCGTGGTATCATATGTCTTTGGCACGGTTGCGAAAGTTTGTAGAGTGAGATGCAAGCTGAAGTGTTGACCTCGGCATCTGACATTGGTATGTTGGTGAATCTACAGCTCGTCATTAGCGAAATCGGTCAGATCTTGATGGTCGAGATATCTCGTCATTAAAAGGAAATTGACCAGATCCAATCTCATTATCATGAGAAAATTGGCAGTACCTTGGTGACGAGATATTTCCATGAAACCACTTGGTGGGTTAACCACACAACACCCCCTAAAAGGACTAAATAATTACATTCATCAGTCTGAAGAAAAGTAGAAACGTTTCAGGGAGGGCAAAACTGGTTAGATGTCATGCAAGAAAGACTGAAGGTAGCAGAGCAGCTGTGTTTGAGGCTTAACCCTTAAAGTGGTTTCAACCTCGTCTCAAGATCTTACCAATTTTGCTAATGACGAGATACCTTGTCCCCAAGTACTGCCAACTTGTTAATGATGACGACATCAAGATCTGGTCAGTATTCTTCTGATGACAGATATCTCGTACATAAAGATCTGGTTAGTTTCGACTTACAACGAGGGTTACACTAATGATGTTCGTATTGAAACTGAATGTATTTATTGTATTATTTATTTGACATCTATTGCCATGAATCAAAGTATTGCTAAGTCAGGAACAAGTTAATAAAGTAGACATATCGATTCAGCCACTCAATTTAATTCGTTTGCATGTTAATTTGTGATACGTTTGATGATTACATGTTTTTGAGGTCAACGCAATAGTTTTATCCTATCGGTTTTACAATATGTAACAAATAATTATTAAATGAATCATCCACTGATGGCTCCAATATCAACTTTTCCTTTTAGACATGAGAAGGGGTGTACGCTGTTGATAAAACGTTGAACATCCTAACAATACTGCACAAAACTATTTCGCTTACTTGAAATTCAGTATTTCCCTTATGGGTAAATGATTTTTTCATTGAATTATTCTAGATGGACGAGATATCTCGTCAAAAGAAACCAAACCAGATCTTGATGGACGATATATCCCGTGATAAGAAACCAAACCAGATCTTGATGGACCAGATATCTCATCATGAGAAACCAAACGAGATATTGATGGACGATATATCCCGTGATAAGAAACCAAACCAGATCTTGATGGACGAGATATCTCATCATGAGAAACCAAACCAGATCTTGATGGACGATATATCCCGTGATAAGAAACCAAACCAGATCTTGATGGACGAGATATCTCATCATGAGAAACCAAACCAGATATTGATGGACGATATATCCCGTGATAAGAAACCAAACCAGATCTTGATGGACGAGATATCTCATCATGAGAAACCAAACGAGATATTGATGGACGAGATATCTCGTCAAAGAAACCAAACCTGATGTTGTTGGTTGAGATATCGCGTCATGAGAAACCAATCCAGATCTTTGTCCCGTCATAATCGAAAATTGGTAATGCCTTAATGGCGAGATATTTCGTCATTAACAAAACAGGTAAGATCAAGATGGACGAGATATCTCGTCGAAACCACTTGTAGCGTTACGATCTTGGGTTGTAAAGGGTAAATTTGAATCACATAAATAAAACATTTGAAGAAAATTTGTATAAACCCTTGATTTATGGAATATTTGACGGAATAAAATATAAAGTATCAATCATTTATTACGGTCGATTTAAAAAATTCTTCCTGCCGCAGAATGAAACGAAAAATAAGAAATTCTCGAACAACACGAAATAAACGATGGGTAAAGAAAATATCGATAACGATGAGCATGATAGGAAAAAAACGTTATCACTCGGCGGGGAGCACTGAAAGAAAGATGATCTCCGAAATATTCCAGCGACCCTTTCCAAGGAGGAAAAACGAACTATTATCGCTGCGAAAATGAAAACATAAACAATGGAAATGACAACTAAGATAATAAATTTTTGTTCCAAACTTATGACCCGGATTTCCAGCTCAGATCAGGAACGAATGGAGATGAACGATTGGCAATGATTCTGGTCTTGGAACGGTCGTTGTTTATAAATTATGTAAGGTAGTTAAGGTGAATTAACGTTCCACAAGATCAAGGGTCCCCAAACTTCTTTGACCGTCGACCCATTCTTTTATTGACTTTTATATATAACTGACTCCCTCTATTTTAATAATACTTAATTATAATAGGACAAACAAAAAAGACGCTTTGATGAGTTATTAGAATGTTTATTTTATAGTTTGACTGTATGGCATGGGGGTATAATATAGTAGATATTATCATACTGGTTTAACATCAAAGAGGGATACGTTTTAGTTTCTGACGTCCTTAACCCTTCTTTGCATGATTTTGTCTTTATTGGTGAAATAAATCAAGGTGATATAATTCATGTTCAAAATTAAAGGAAAAAAGGTTAAAAAATCTTAGTATATATTTATAGTATAAATTTAGCAAAAAACAATATGATGGTATCATGTGGTATTTTTTAAAATTAACGCAAACTTTTTCAGAAATTGCTCTAAAAATAACAGAAACACATGTTACAAACCTTTCTTCCACTCATTTTCACTTTTTTAGCAATAGAAACTCGAATATAATAAAACCAAATTAAAAACGAAATCATACGTTTATTGCAACTACAACAAACAGCGGAATGACAACTTCAAGCTCGTTTTACTGATAGTGACACTTGCTTATTTTTGACAGCTATGTTTTTTTTTTATGCAATGGACATTAAAAAGGTATCCAGACACGATCAACTTAAAGTGAACTTGTTCTTTTATATAATTTTTGGGTATTCAATGTTATGATGGAAATTTCCACCATTATGCAAAGAAGGGTTAATATTACATACTAGCCGGGCTGCGCCGGCTAGCGCTCGGCGGTGTGTAATAGTGCTTTTCTTTTTAATTTTTACACACCGTAATTAAACATGTTTTGATTTGTATATTTTATTTATTTTTATGAAACAATTCTTCAAATCATTGCGTATTCAATCAAATATTTAAGTAAAGTTGGTCGAAATATACATATATCGCTATAAAATTACCCATGTCTAGTGATATTTTGCAGGAAATAGACATATCATTAAAATCTAACTCCTAAATAATATTTCTGCAATAGGTAATGTATCGGAACACATAATGCAAACAAAAATAAAATTCCAAACCTTGAAAAAAGGCAAAATTCTGAAAAAAAAAATAAGTACGTATCTTTTCAAACGTGTTGAAATTCGACTTCCTGAATATATTGTGAAATAGAATAATGCGACAAAAGACTTTCAATGATATTGACAAAGACAATAATGATTTATTAACAAAAAGAACTCATATTTATACTACTTGGGAATCCTCAAATATGTCCGCACCATCTCGCAGTCAACTCAAATACCCAAACGAATTCTAAATCAAAAACTCTAAACTCTAAATCAAATTAAAAAAGTAAACATTAATTCTGATGTGGCTAGATACCGGGTAGCAAAATTACCTTTAAATTACTTTTACATCAAAGGAAGAAATAAAAAGTCAGTTCAAACATAAATATTACTATTTAATTCCTTATTTTGCAAAGAAATTGACCTCGGCTATTTGAAAACAGCAAGAATTAAAAATATCTGGGTTATTTTATTTACGTTGATTGTTGCCATTCGACGATACACAAATAACGTCGATTTCGGGTCCACGTACGTTAGTGTTTTATATATATAGATTGGATAGGAGGGATAAATAATGTATAAAATGTATTTCATGGATAACAATATCACAACAATGCTATCGTCCTTATATATATATGGAAATAAGACTTTTATTAACTTCTTATGCAGTTTACTAAAACGCGTTTTAATGTGAAGGGTGTGTTTGGTGACAATTCTTAAGCCTTTGATTGGATCAAGTTTCGAACGTCGTTTGTTAATCCGCGACTCTATTAACCGGGCTACCAGTACTCTGACCACAAAGTCCGATTTCACGGCTTAACATTCCTGGTGGTTGATTTGACGAGGCATCGCGTCATTAGTAAAACTGACCAGATCTTGATGGTCGAGATGTATCAATATTAGAAGAAATATTACTGGATCATGATATCGGTAATCTTAAAAAAAACTGTCAGTATCTTCATTGAATCTTGTAATTTTAGTTAATTTTGTCTCATTAATTCATAGTTTAATCCACTTACTTCTGTAAGCCCCGTGTTGTACATCTGTGCTGTTAGGGGACTTTGCTTTTGTTCAATAAAAAATTATATTGGGGACGAGAAATCTCGTCATCGTAACATAATCGTTCGTATATTAGCAGATTTGTTTACATATTGATGGACGACATATGTCGTAGAAACAACTTAGAGGGAGGGTTATCTAAATACCTTAAAAGCACTTAAAAATCAAAATGAAATTTTTATGATTACATTAGCCATTAACCTGAATCTATGAACAAAGTATTCCTAAAATCTTTTGGTTACATGTAATCGTACTTGTGTGAGATGAACGAGAAACAATATGGAACCCTTCTCTTAAGCAAACACTATTCTAATCACAAGAAAGGTTGAAACCATCTCCTCCATTCTTCATATCGATATGACACTCGGAGAAGGAAATAAATCTTAAGCAATCATCCTTTATACTTTTTCTGGGGAATAACGATAGAACGTCGTTTGATAACTGATATGTGCAATCGGATCGCTTTAGAATTCAAAAGTAGATATTTGTCCTGATGCCACGTTCAGCAATATAAAGACAATTTTAGTTGTAGTCCTGGAGGACAGGTTTTCCGATACTATATCTAAGTGTAATTCTAAACATGGGATATCTAAGAGTGGTGCAATCTCAAAAATCGTATGAGGCACGAATCTGAACCTGTTTTATTTGGGGACGGAAAGATATCGCAACTCACGATTTGAAGCCTAAACAGAATATATATATATATATATATATATATATATATATATATATATACAGGGTGGTCCCGAATTCATGGTACAAACTTTAATGGTAGGTACAGGACATTGTAACAATGATTTATTGTATAGGAATGTATAGTCGCAAGTGACGCGGTGAGGCGAAAACAGGGGAAATAACGGCCGAAAGGAAAAACAAAGATTTTATTGAAAGCGTTGTTGACAAGTGTCATGTTTACAGTAATTGTTCAAAATTGCGTCCACCAGTATCGATACATGCTTGACAGCGTCGGTGGAGCGATTGGCGTACACGTTCAAAGATGCCTGGTATTTCACGCACACCTGCAGCAGCTACAGATAACCAAGCGACGAGATATTCATCTCAGTCAACTGGAGTCTCATAAACAAGATGCTTTAGATGTCCCCATAAAAAGTAATCGAGGCTCGATAAATCGGGAGATCGGGGTGGCCAAGGGACTGGTCCACCACGCCCAATCCATCGAGTACCAAACGTGGCATTCAGGTAATTCCGTACATCAATGCTGAAGTGTGCTGGCGCCCCATCGTGCTGAAACCACATGCGGTTACGAATGGCGATCGGAACATCATGCAGCAGTTGTGGTAACACTTCTTTCAGAAAAATAAGATAGCTTCCGCCAGTGAGCCGCGTGGGTAGTAAGTATGGGCCAATCAAAAAGTCGTTCACAATACCAGCCCACACATTAATACTGAAACGTTGTTGAAACGCATGTCGACGCGTTGCATGTGGATTATCGGTTGCCCACACATGGGAATTGTGCGCATTAAAGACACCCTCGCGTGAAAATGTCGCTTCATCTGTAAATAGCACATAATCTACGAAATCCGGCTGCAACGCACATTGCTGCATCACCCACAGGCAGAAGTTCACGCGGCGAGGATAATCTGCCGGATTCAATGCTTGTACTTTCTGAAAATGGAAGGGGTGTAAGCGATTTTCGTTTAACACTCTGCATACAGTCTGATGACTCACACCTACGTCACGCGCAACAGTTCTTGTGCTTGACTCGGGTCTATCAGCCACAATGTTCAAGATGCTTTCTTCCAGCCTTGGAGTGCGTACAGCTCTTACTCGACCAGCGCCATGTCTGTTGACGTCGAACGCACCTGTTTCACAAAGTTGATGATGTAACCGTTGAAAAATTCTATGATCCGGCATTCGTCGATCAGGATACTCCGCGCGATACATTCGTAACGCAGCTCTGCCGTTACCATTTGCACGGCCGTACATGTAATGCATGTCTGCTTTTTCTGCATACGTAAAGTCACCCATCGTCTACGGCAGCACAATTGTGAATGGCGCTTTTCCCTACTGCGATGCATCATGTTCAACAGCGGCTAGACATCTACTGCCCTCTACCGGCAATGATACCAACCGATCACTCCATTTCTCTTTCCTTTTATTTCCCCTGTTTACGCCTCACCGCGTCACTTGCGACTATACATTCCTATACAATAAATCATTGTTACAATGTCCTGTACCTACCATTAAAGTTTGTACCATGAATTCGGGACCACCCTGTATATATATATATATATATATATATATTCGGGACCACCCTGTATATATATATATATATATATATATATATATATATATATATATATATATAATGGAAGAAGATGGAGAGAATGATTCAAAGAGTGTAATATTGTACCACAAATGGCAGACCACAGTGGCAGAGTGTACCAAAAATGGCAGACGTTTATAGATTAACATAATGTAAGGAGGTTTTGTTTGTTGGTAGTTTGGGCCGGCTCTCTCTCTCTCTCTCTCTCTCTCTCTCTCTGAGAGCTCCTTAGCCCAAGGGACTCATGAAAGAAATGAGTAGTTTACAATTAACTCGCTAAAGGGGATAAGGATTGAGAGAAAGGTTTACGGACCAGCGAATCCACCAGGAAAGTTCATTGGCAGAAGTCGGTAGATTAAAGATGAGTTATGTGGTCTTACTCAGGCTATTTAAAAGGAATAATCTACATGGGAAGCCCAGATTAATGAGATGGCTTGAGTTCAAAGGTGAAAGGGGTAGACAAGCCCACATACCAGAGGGAAGTTTTAAAGACTACTTTAACGAAGGAAGCAGTGTTGATCGATCATGTTGTAAGTCAGTGAGGGTTTACCCTTACCCAGACAACACAAAATGTGTTTTTCGACGTATGAGCAGCAGTATACTAAAGGTTGCTCATAAACTCCCCACTGCTCATACACACCGTGGCACCCTGATCCACCCAACAACATTTCATTCCTTAAAATATTCACTAAAATTTTCGTAGAATTTTCTTTAGTTGTATTACTATTAATTTAATCGCCATGCTATGTCTTGCGAATTACATGAATTATATTTTAATATAGTGTTTATAGCTTTTTTGTTTTTATTATTTTGCATTTTTCAGTTTTTTAAACTAACCAGTAAATAGATTAAATGTAACTAGTAAAACTTTCCTTTGTCCATCAATGGATGTAGTCTGACCCGTTTTTGCACAGAATGGCCAAACATGGCCTTTGCACCATAACCCCCAAAATTCCGACCTGTTAACACAGCCATTAAATTGAACGTGGCCCAAAATGGTGGATATTTCATTTGTTAGGCAAAAGGCGCTAAGAAGAGGAAAGGGCTTTAATGGTTGACCCAGGTCAAAATTTCTACAACAAAACGGTCCGGCGACTAAGGGTACTAATGGCATCCGCCATTGAAAAAGTTTGAAACGATTCCCTTATCCGGCTTCTAACCCTATCCTTCCAAATGAAACCCTGAGCTGCGTTGTTCGGTCTTTTCTGTAGACAAATAGAGCACAGCGGGTTTGTTGAAACTATCAGAGTTTCCAAGACCCGATTATGAAAATCGACATCGTTTACAATGGCGCTGGATCGCCGTTTGGAAAGAGATAAACCGCCATTAAAGACTCCAAATGTTGCTATTTTAATGCCGGGCAACTCGCTACAAGAGATAAATTTGCGTAAGTATAGTATGAAACGAATGAATTTCAGGGCCACGGAAGGCGGTTGGAAGAGAAGCTGATTACGAACATGAGGGTTACGTGTTTGAATCCCACCAAAGAAAGTCATGTACGAGGGGGAACGATGGACGTTAAATCTATCGTGGTCTTTTGCCGTCAAGATGTTTAAATGCTCTTTCAAAAGCGTCTGACGCAGAATGGCAGAATTTCTTATATATAATGGTTCAGCGGTATTTTTTGGTCTATACAAAATTGACGATTAGAGAGATTATTTCAGTTAAATTAAAGTTTAATTACTATTTTCCATAAAAACAGATATAGATAAATCTTACATATTAACGCAAATTGAGATTAATCAATCAATCAAATTGAGAACACTTGGGTTCTTTCGAAATCGAATCAAGAATCTAACATCAACTAGCAAAAGCTGCAAGTGTGGAATAGCAGGAAAGGCGCATGACGTCAGCGACACCAGCGCCATCTAAGATTCAAATATTTTCCTGTTTCGGATACTCTATAAGCTGCGAAGGTCCGGAAGATAGAGGTGCGGTAGCCCAGTTGGAAGAGTGTCGGATTAGCAACCGGAGGCTTGCGAGTTCGAAACTAGGTCCAGCCCAAACCGTTATGTACAGGGGGCTGGTGCACGTCGAATCTGCCGTGGCCTCAAATGTCCTCACATTGGCGTGGTGTTGAAGTTTGGAGAAAAGGGCGCCAGCTCAGGTGTTGTCCTCATCTTACCGTGGTTCAAAATTAAGAGGCGTCTAAATCCGTCTTAGCCTCAAATGTCCTCATCTTGGTGTTGCGTGGAACTTCGCAGAGCGGGATGCTATATAAGGTGTTTCGCTCGTCATCCGACTGTGGTTCAAATGACGAGATATTGTCCTCGCATCTTTCTCTTCGGGATTAATCCCAGACCATGGTGACCAATACCACGTTGTGTGGATCCCCAGTGTGATGTTAATTCAACTACATAAACTAACTTTAATGTTGGGAAATTTCAAAACAAGCGATGTAAATACGTAATTATACAAATGACTTTCCAACCAGAGTTCTGAAAATTAGCAGATCCTAGTATATCAACTTAGTTAAGGTTTCGTAATTGCGTCTATATGTTACTTGCAGTGTTTTCATTTACATATTTGATATCTTATTTATATTTATTTATAATAAACATCACCTCCATAAAGAAGAGTAATCAGAAATATAAAGCATCTTTTTGTGTACCAATGGTCTCTCCAATTATGCACGCGGAATGAAGTTATTGCATCAGTTAAGTTATGCCATTGTTATTGCATCAGTTAGGAATGAAGTTATGCCACCAGAATTATATTCCAAACGGCCGCTTTAAATGCATCAGATTTACGTTTCTAAAGGTAGGTATTAAATGAACTCACTGGAGCAACACGTAGGGATATTACAGACTGTCCGGTTTCAATAACGAAGGATCCAAGGACACCACCACCACCAACTAATTTGAAAACACGGTCAGATGACGAGGTCATACCTGCAATGGTACCCCAATCTCAGCATTTTCGCACCACGCCAACGTGAGGACATTTGAGGCCACGACAGATTGAACGTGCACAAACCTCCCTTGCACACGACGGTCTTTGGTTGGATTTTAACCGGAAACCCTCCTGTTGTTAATCCTATATTCTTACAACCACGGCTCTCTGTTGAAAGGAAATTCGTTTTGTTTTGATGTTTAAGTCTATTTTACTTTTGCTGAGTTTACTTTCTGCGATGATTTCTATCTGTCAGCTTTCGCAATACCTTCTCCTAGCAACTCCTAGTTTAAATTCGGATTTTGAAAGGATACTGAAGTCTGGACAAAGTGACATTTTCATATTAAAACTCTACAATTTATTTAATATATTTATGTCTAGTCATAAGAGACACACATTTAAAGCATATCACTTAATGCTTGCTGTTCGAGCAAGAACAATTCTGTTTTTCATCATTAACCGGATAAATGGATTCTATGCAGTCTAGTCTAGAAGAAGTCTAGTCTAGTTTTCTATAATGCAGTGAGAAATTAAGATTAACTTTCATAAAACGTAAGAAGAACCCGAGAAATTATATTTGTACATCTTAATATATCAACATGTTAATATAATTATCAAATTTCTCCAAGCAACCAGCAGAAACTAAGCAATAGATTCAAGCATGATTCGCTCTCCTAATCTCTATCTTGTTCACTAGAGGCTCTGAACGTATCTCACAGGTTGCAGCATCGCTTGTGGGATAAGATTGTTCTTGACAGTTATGCGTTACAATGGGTGATACGCGACAACAGAGAACGCCCTGGTACTAGGTAAGATAATGTATGAGCGAACAGACCTTAGGCGATATTTTTAACTGTCAAACGTAAACTTAATGCGGTTTAAATGTACAGCATCCTTTACAGAATAGCTATCTGTATTGAAAATGTCCTACAGTTCATTTTAATGGGTTAATTAAATTGGATCGAACACACTCCAAGCAGAGGATTCAAACAAGTCTATGCCTGCCAATCTTTATTTCGTCATATAAACGTGCTCAACTTGTCTCACCTGCTGCAACGTCGACTGAAGATTTCTCTGATCAGTAAAGTGTTGTCGTTGTACTTGCTAAGATAATCTATCCGTAAACAGAATTTACGCAATATTTTTAATGATCACTACCTTAACTTGATGATATCAAATTTCCAGAATCGTTAGTAGCGGTATTTATATTGAAAATGTCCAAGAGTTCAGTTTAACGTGTTAATTTAACTGTACAAAACACTCCAAGTAACTATTAAGCAACAGGATCCAAACAAGCCTCTGTCTACGAATCTCTATTTCGTGATCTAAAAGTGCTCACCTTGCCTCACCGGCTGCAACCAACTTGAAGATTTCTCTTATAAGTAAAATGTTATAATAAAGTTGTGTGTCAGAATATTGTGGTACTCTCTAAGATAATCTATCCGTAAACAGACTCTATGTAATATTTATAATAATGAAACCAAACTTGATGCAATCTAAATGTACAGCATCATTAGTAGCGGTATTGAAAGTCCCCAGAGATCTATTTTTGACCAAGGAACTACAAGGATTAAGTGGCCTTAATGGACACAGAATCTCGTTTGCATTAATGGCATTTCCCTAACGTGTCGTTTTCGATCATCATCCTCAACGAAGATTACCACAGCCTTCCTGACACCTTTTTATCTCTTACAGGATCTTATTTATACCTCACATTTTCTTATACAATGCACCGCCATGCTTCTTCTTCCTTTATTATTTTCTAAAAATAGAAAATTGCGCCGAAAGTTTCTTCCCCTCTTGAATGGCCTGTCACTAGGTGCTCGCTTTTGCTGTCAGGATGTTTAAAAGATGCTCTTTCGATAGCGTCCTTCTATTTCGGATACTTTATCAGCCGTGAAGGTCCGGGTAGATAGGTGGGAGTGGCGATAGCCCAGTTGGAAGAGCTCGAAACTCGGTCCTGTCAAAGTCCACCGTGTTCACGGGGGCTGGTTCGCTTGAAATCTGTCGTGGACTCGGATGTTCTCACGGTGTGGAAGTTTAGAGAGTAGAGTGCTAGATCAGATGTTGTAGACATCTGACCGTGGTTCAAAATTAATAGGTGTTGTCATTGGATACGTAATTTCATTTCGGCTATTTTATCAGCCGTGAAGGTCCGGGTAGATAGGTGGGAGTGGCGATAGCCCAGTTGGAAGAGCTCGAAACTCGGTCCTGTCAAAGTCCACCGTGTTCACGGGGGCTGGTTCGCTTGAAATCTGTCGTGGACTCGGATGTTCTCACGGTGTGGAAGTTTAGAGAGTAGAGTGCTAGATCAGATGTTGTAGACATCTGACCGTGGTTCAAAATTAATAGGTGTTGTCATTGGATACGTAATTTCATTTCGGCTATTTTATCAGCCGTGAAGGTCCGGGTAGATAGGTGGGAGTGGCGATAGCCCAGTTGGAAGAGCTCGAAACTCGGTCCTGTCAAAGTCCACCGTGTTCACGGGGGCTGGTTCGCTTGAAATCTGTCGTGGACTCGGATGTTCTCACGGTGTGGAAGTTTAGAGAGTAGAGTGCTAGATCAGATGTTGTAGACATCTGACCGTGGTTCAAAATTAATAGGTGTTGTCATTGGATACGTAATTTCATTTCGGCTATTTTATCATCCGTGAAGGTCCGGGTAGATAGGTGGGAGTGGCGATAGCCCAGTTGGAAGAGCTCGAAACTCGGTCCTGTCAAAGTCCACCGTGTTCACGGGGGCTGGTTCGCTTGAAATCTGTCGTGGACTCGGATGTTCTCACGGTGTGGAAGTTTAGAGAGTAGAGTGCTAGATCAGATGTTGTAGACATCTGACCGTGGTTCAAAATTAATAGGTGTTGTCATTGGATACGTAATTTCATTTCGGCTATTTTATCAGCCGTGAAGGTCCGGGTAGATAGGTGGGAGTGGCGATAGCCCAGTTGGAAGAGCTCGAAACTCGGTCCTGTCAAAGTCCACCGTGTTCACGGGGGCTGGTTCGCTTGAAATCTGTCGTGGACTCGGATGTTCTCACGGTGTGGAAGTTTAGAGAGTAGAGTGCTAGATCAGATGTTGTAGACATCTGACCGTGGTTCAAAATTAATAGGTGTTGTCATTGGATACGTAATTTCATTTCGGCTATTTTATCAGCCGTGAAGGTCCGGGTAGATAGGTGGGAGTGGCGATAGCCCAGTTGGAAGAGCTCGAAACTCGGTCCTGTCAAAGTCCACCGTGTTCACGGGGGCTGGTTCGCTTGAAATCTGTCGTGGACTCGGATGTTCTCACGGTGTGGAAGTTTAGAGAGTAGAGTGCTAGATCAGATGTTGTAGACATCTGACCGTGGTTCAAAATTAATAGGTGTTGTCATTGGATACGTAATTTCATTTCGGCTATTTTATCAGCCGTGAAGGTCCGGGTAGATAGGTGGGAGTGGCGATAGCCCAGTTGGAAGAGCTCGAAACTCGGTCCTGTCAAAGTCCACCGTGTTCACGGGGGCTGGTTCGCTTGAAATCTGTCGTGGACTCGGATGTTCTCACGGTGTGGAAGTTTAGAGAGTAGAGTGCTAGATCAGATGTTGTAGACATCTGACCGTGGTTCAAAATTAATAGGTGTTGTCATTGGATACGTAATTTCATTTCGGCTATTTTATCAGCCGTGAAGGTCCGGGTAGATAGGTGGGAGTGGCGATAGCCCAGTTGGAAGAGCTCGAAACTCGGTCCTGTCAAAGTCCACCGTGTTCACGGGGGCTGGTTCGCTTGAAATCTGTCGTGGACTCGGATGTTCTCACGGTGTGGAAGTTTAGAGAGTAGAGTGCTAGATCAGATGTTGTAGACATCTGACCGTGGTTCAAAATTAATAGGTGTTGTCATTGGATACGTAATTTCATTTCGGCTATTTTATCATCCGTGAAGGTCCGGGTAGATAGGTGGGAGTGGCGATAGCCCAGTTGGAAGAGCTCGAAACTCGGTCCTGTCAAAGTCCACCGTGTTCACGGGGGCTGGTTCGCTTGAAATCTGTCGTGGACTAGAATGTTCTCATAGTGTGGAAGTTTGGAGAGTGGAGTGCTAGATCAGATGTTGTAGACATCTGACTATGGTTCAAAATTAATAGGTGTTGTCATTGGATGCGTAATTTCATTTAGGCTATTTTATCATCCGTGAAGGTCCAGGTAGATAGGTGGGAGTGGCGATAGCCCAGTTGGATGAGCTCGAAACTCGGTCCTGTCAAAGTCCACCGTGTTCACGGGGGCTGGTTCGCTTGAAATCTGTCGTGGACTAGAATGTTCTCATAGTGTGGAAGTTTGGAGAGTGGAGTGCTAGATCAGATGTTGTAGACATCTGACTATGGTTCAAAATTAATAGGTGTTGTCAGTGGATGCGTAATTTCATTTAGGCTATTTTATCATCCGTGAAGGTCCAGGTAGATAGGTGGGAGTGGCGATAGCCCAGTTGGATGAGCTCGAAACTCGGTCCTGTCAAAGTCCACCGTGTTCACGGGGGCTGGTTCGCGCTTGAAATCTGTCGTAGACTAGAATGTTCTCATAGTGTGGAAGTTTGGAGAGTGGAGTGCTAGATCAGATGTTGTAGACATCTGACCGTGGTTCAAAATTAATAGGTTTTGTCATTGGATGCGTCTTTTCATCTCGGTTACTTTATCAGCTGAGAAGGTCCGGATAGATTGTAGGAAGTGGCGATCGCCTTGTTGGAAGAGCTCAAAACTAGGACTTGTCAAACATTGACTCGTACACGGAGCTGGTGCACGTGAAATCTGTCGTGGACTCAGATGTTCTCACTATGTGGAAGTTTGGAGAATGGAGTGCCAGCTCATGTGTTGTTCTCAACATCTGACTGTGGTTTAAAATAAAGAGATGTTGTCATAGGATGTTTCCTTTTAGAATGGATCCAGGGCCGTCGCTAATTGCCCGTTGTGTTGCTTTAGTGGGACGTTAATTAAAATAACTACATACCAGCTTTTTGACTTGTTAAATCATAACACTCCAGTGATTTCGACAAATATCTCGTCCATCAAGATCTGAAAAATTTTGCTCATGACGAGATATTTCGGTATCAAGATATTGACAATTTTTTATGACGACGAGACCAACGTCCAGTCTCCTTATAATGACGAGATATCTCGGCCATCGAGATATGATCAGTTTTGCAAGTCATACCTCGTCTGACAATCTTCAGGAGGTTTAAATCCAATACCCAAATTTAAATGTGTACCACATTCTTGGACAAAATGTTTCACTTTTTCAGAAATGGGTGCAGCTGCAGTCTACCTAAATAGCGGTGGCAACGGCCTTGGCAAATTTTTTGTGTAATTCTAAAGTAGCAAAAAGATTATTAAAAAAAATTTTTTTTTCACTAATATTTGTCTTTTTACATCGACAAATGAAAGCTTCAAAACACATTTGAGAACGCTTTAAAAAATGTATTTATTGAAAACGTTCACAAAAAGTAATAAGCTTCAACTGAATTTCTTTTTTACAAAGGAAAGTAATTAGTTTGAACGGAATGTTAGAAAAAATACAACCTGATACCGCAGAAATGTACCGTGAAAAAAATTACAGTAAAAGAAAATTTCACGACTGACATAACACCATTAAATGAACCAATGACATAAAAAAAAATTAAAAGGACCAATACAATCAAATTTTAAAATTAAATAACCGATGAAATCAAAGAAAAAGTTTTAAACGAACCAATGAAATCATACGTCCTTAATGGTTTTCAAAAGAACTTTCTAGAATAATCAAAAGGAAAACTTAAACTTTACGTTTGCCGAAGTTGCCATGAAAGCCGCAATAACCGTAAATGTTGATGGGTTGCCTCAACTTACCATAACTCGCTACTAGAAAAACGCAAAAACAAAAAATCGCCATAGCCGTTGCCACCGGTATAAACGTAGACTGAAGCTGTACCCAGAAATGTAGTTTTGTAAAATAAATTATTCGCTATGAGATCGCTTCATAATTCATGAGGAAGGATAAATAAATTTGGTTGCAGGAAAACCACTCAGTGTAGTTTCCTACGATTAAATTATGTAAGCCTTCTCTCCTGGTATATACTGAGTAACTATTTTTTCCGCAGGGCTCGTTAAGATGTTTCAATTTTGTATTCGCTTCTCCGCTTTTAAATTACTCGAACCTTTAAGACAAAAATGGCACTGAAGGCCCCTTTCCAACGTTAAGTAATAACAACACATGCTTATTATGGACGGGGAGCATTTACGATTCACTCCAAGAAGCTGTTTGCTCTTTCGAGAACGTGTGTTTTATATTATATCAAAACAAAATGTTTACATAATTACTTTTGTGAAAGAGTTATCGAGTTCCTTTTGATGGATGGAGATTTCTATACAACTTCGCCGTAATCTCAGGTTTTGCCTTTCCTTAACAACATCGAAAAAGTGAAAGCTACGTCTTGATTATTGAAGTGACTTTGATGCATTACCTAAGCCTCGTCAAAACATGTTCTCGTGTACTTAAAAGTAAAATATAATAAATAAAATATATCGGGACTCTTGAATAAATAAAAAGCCTATCCACGCTTTCAATGCAATTTTTCTGCAAAGAAAGTGCTTACATCAGCGTAACTTCTTAAGAGCTGGTTAGGAAAAAATTATGTATAAAAGGGCCGAAGCTATTTCAAACAGTAACTTTAGCTCATGGCTTTATTGAAATTTTAAATAGCTCTTTTATGACTGTAGACCGCAGTCCTTAATTTCGTATAAAAATCAAACCGGCGTGAGTTTGTTACTCTAGATTAGCCAAGACTCTATATCATTGACTTGAATTGCTGCACTTGTGTGGATAATAGGTCCATTAAACATTTTTACTATCAAAAATTCCAAATACTTGTCCTTAGTTTAGTATAAACGGAATAAGCTTCATTGCCGCTTTATTAAAACAAGGCTGTTTAAAATTAGGGTATGGTATTACAGTAGATTATAGAGCCTTAACCTACAGTACCAATGCATAATAATTTCTTTCGGGTTTGATTTTGCTGGGCTTTTTTGTAGAGATAAATGTGGGTGGTTTGTGTGGTCTAATTCGTATTCCAGATGTGATATCACATGACTTGTTTTTAGAAGAAGAAAATTTCCAAAGACGGAATTTCGAATTGATGTAGGATAATTGATTGAGCAACGCCATTTATATAAAACGCTCAATACCACCAAAACGTCAGTAAAGTACAATTTAAAGTAAGAGCGATTTGTTTCATGCAAGAGCATTTGGGTAACATACCTTTTTCCTTATGGTTTGTTTCTATTAAATTCCTTCTAATATACGAGGCTGTGGTAGTCCAATTGGTAGAGTCATGGAGGAGGGATGCGAGTTTGAAACTAGATCCGACCGTGGCCTTAAATCGCTGACTCCTTTCAACAAAGTCATATTTCTAAAAACGTTATTTTTCAGGAGAGTGATTTTAAAGTTTAAAAGAAGAATAAAATGCATTAAAAACAAATATTACTTCTGCTCTCTAGCGGCTAAATATTGAGCGGCGAGATATGACGATCTTGAACGGATATACTATTGTTTCAGGGCATCCTGAAAATAGGCATAGCTGAAAATCGCCGAATTTTGAGACATGACGTTATTGAAAGAAGTGAGCAAAATATCCTCACGGTGGCAAGTTTGGATAGAGGATACCAGTTTAGATGCTGACCCAGTCACCAAACTCAATTCAGCTTAAAACCGTCGTGTACATGGGTACACCATCATCTTCAACTATAACTTTCTGAGGAGATTTGACGTATCTTGATGTCTCATATGATCGTCATGTCCTCTACTGTGAAGAAAAACGTGATCGTCCTTCAAATACTTTCCCCTTTGATCTGACACCACAGATCTTAACAAACCAAAAATAATCCGACAGTTATGAATGTAGTTGAATTTATGTCCCTCTGAAGCAACTCATCGGGCAACTATTGGTGACGGTCCGGGTTGGATCCCGAAATATCCAAAAATATTACCGTGTCACTTTTAGATGGCAAGGACAATACTTAAGATGGTATATTTCTCTCCAAACTTCCATACCACTACAAAGTGAGGACAGATTTAATTTTCTCGCTACAGGACATTCTTTTGGTTGGATCGAGTTTCGAATCAGCAACTCTCCAGTCGATGATCTGCTATTCTTCTAGCTGGGCTACCACGACCTCAATATACAACAGTCAACAAACAAATAGTTCCAAGACAGTTCGAAAATGTGGCTCTTATTCAATAAATAGAATACTCTAAAAGAAAGTAATGGAATATATAGTTCTCAAAAACGTTTTTTCGTATATTCATATCTGAGAAATATATAAAACACCTCTATATAATCATTATGGGA
The DNA here is from genome assembly GCA_947359465.1 of Metellina segmentata. Taxonomy (NCBI): domain Eukaryota; kingdom Metazoa; phylum Arthropoda; class Arachnida; order Araneae; family Tetragnathidae; genus Metellina; species Metellina segmentata. The sequence continues at coordinate 118,739,554 of OX375877.1, read as the reverse complement.
ATATTCAGACAAGCTCAAGAGCAAAAAATGTCTGCTTATCTTTCTTATAGCGGAAAAAAATGTTCTGTTTAAAACCTAAGTGTTCCTCAGGGATCTTGTTAACTCGGGTGTTGATCCAATTACGGGTGACGTAGTATGTACTTTGTCCTCAGGAGATCCTAGTATTTATGAAAGTCTTCGGAAGCAATTTCTTTATCTTAATTTTCCGAGTCATTTCTTTGCTGATGCCAGGATGACTGAATGGATTATTACAAAAACTAAATGTAGGGTATACTGAAACGGTATTAACGATCGTAATAGTATCGATCCTTTACTTTCGATTTTCAATTTTGTAGTATGTTTAGATATTGAATCGAATACTTTCAAAGTATTTTATTCTAAGGAAATGAGAAAAAGTATTGTACAAAAGAATTATATTCTATGGAGAGGATTAATAGAATCTTTCCATAGGATTTCATTCAAAGGATAGGAGCAATATATCTTTCCAAAGGATTTATTCTAAGAAAATGAGCAATACAATCGTTCCACGGAACTATATTCTTAGAGGTTTAATATAATATTTCCACACACATACACTATAAAGAAAGGAGCAATAAATATTTTCAAACATTTTTATAGAATGAAAAATCGCAATACAACCGTTCCAAACAATTATATTCCATAACGAGGATAAACAGAATCTTTCCATGAGATTGTATTCTTAGCAATGGAGTAATAAATTTTTCCAAAGGAATTTATTCCAAGAAAATGAGCAATACAATCTTGTTTCAAAGAATTATATTATATGGAGACGATTAATAGAATCTCTCCATAGGATTCCATTCGAACGAAAAGAGTAAGCAATAAATCTTTCCAAAGTATTTTATTCTAAGGGAATGAGCATTATGATTGTTCCAAAGGAATATATTCTATGAAGAGGCGCAATAGAATAATTCCAAAAGATTATATGCTACAAAGGGGGCTAATAGAATCGTTCCAAAGAATTCTAACCCAATTAAAAGAGACCAATGGAATCTTTCTGAAGGTGGAAAGAATCAATGGATTCTTATGGAAATGTGGAAAGAATCCATGGATTCTTTCTACCATCAGATGTGGTGATTTAGTTGTTCAGAAGGTTATGTGGAAAAAGCAATACTACAGTATTTATGAGCTTAGTGATGCTTAGAGATTTAAAGAGCGTGCAGAAGGTTTTGGAACACCTTGTACAAACATCACTTCTTGTCTGTTATTTTTCCAATTGAGCATTTCACCAAGCAAAGAAAAATATTTTCTGGTCGTGGAAGTGTTTAGTACAACTTTTAAGGTCAATATGAAAAAAAGGAATTCCTTCTAAAATATTTTAATGTCTATGGATATTACCCCATTGCATTTATCGTTGTAAAAATAACGATACTGTTGACACTCCTACATTTATTCAGTTTTCGAAGCAGCATAACTTTACGTAAAAATTTAACTAATGCAATTTCACAAACGGAATATATTTTAAGGCACTCATCAACATTTCGACTAATCGCTCCTTTCCACTTTCACACTGCATGAGCACTATAACAATAAAATCTGATTTTGAGTTTTTGAACGATTATGAATGTCCCGTCCGAAATCTATTTACGATTTCCGTAACTCAAATCATAAATCCACGCGGCTCAAAGTCTAGTATTCGAACTGCTTTCTATGGATTCAGGTAATGTTTTAAATGTTTTTCTTAGGAAAATACAGGGTTTTTCCATAGCTCCGAGTTTGTTCACTTCTCTAGTAACCTCGAGTTGTAGGCTCTGCAGGTTAGATTCTTTCTGGGTGTATATTTCTCTCTAGGGCTGCTCTGTTGTAAGACCAACGGATTAACAACCGGAGGGTTGCGAGTACAAAACTGCCCAGACAAAGACCGTCATGTACACGGGGACTGGTGCACTTTAAATTTATCGTGTCCTCGAATGTCCTCACTTTGGTGTGGAGTCAATGTTTTGAGAATGGGATGCCGGATCAGGTGTTGACCTCCTCAACTACCGTGGTTCAAAATGATATTGTCCTTGGATCTTTCCTTTCGAGATTGATCCCGGGCCTTCGCCAGTTGCCTGTTGTGTAGCTCGAGTGCGACGTTAATTTACCTACCTCTTATATATTCAGTAAAAAGTTATTTGTATCTTCATGTCTAGTATGAGTTGTCGTCTGTCTTGTGTTAGGCTTAACTTGGAGAAATGTAATCCTTGTGCATTACAAAATTGAAATAAAACCTTAACAAAAGGCGTTTTTAGAGTTTTGGCACTTTTACAGCGTTTTAGTTGGGGCAGAGCTCCTCCGCACCTAGCTGAAGCCATTGCAGATGTAGGAATGGCCCCTGAGGAAAATATGGGAGAGACGAGTTACATTATTTACAGCTCAGTCAGTAGAGGTCGCATCAGAAGGGTTGTGGGTTCTGTCCTCGGCAATTCTGATGATTGCGAGATCGGCGCTTCGACCTTGCTAAAGACCGTCGTGTTTACTAATGGTGACTGGGGAACGTTAAATAGGTCGTGGTCACAAAGTCCCCCATGTTCCATACCAAATCAATACCTCTGGGGGTACCTGATCAGGGGGTTATCGGCCTCTGATTGGAATCTAAATCACGATATGTGCGAGTGAATGGATGTATGAAAGGGACCTTCCTGTAAAACGGAAGTGTCATGTATGTCGAGCAAAGTCGGACTTCCTCCCAATGGGGCTCAATAACACAGGCGCCTCAATCCCATGATAGTACTTTACGCAAGTCCAACTTGATTGGCTAATCGGATCACATGACCTAGATACGTATGTCATGATAATTTTTCTGTTGGCAATTTATCTCTTCCTTTCTGCTTTCATCTTTTCTTTTCAGATCCATGGCTATGGGTGGGTAGAGGTAGGAGCCGAAAATTGTATCCTTTTATTATATAAGTTAATAATTATATAAGTTAGTGTTTAATGTATGCTTTTTGTTACATCAGAATGGTCCTAAGCCAGGGGTGGATACGACACCATCATCCTAAAGCAAAGGGGACGGCAGAGGGGCGGGAAAATATCAGCTGCTAGTGAGTTCAGGAGTGGTTCTTAGATTATTTATGTAAAATCAACGGAAGCTTGGAAAAATATAAAAAGGGTATTAAAAATTAGGAAAAGTAATTTAGACCCAAAAGGAATTAAATTGGAATTTTTTAAAAATAATTTGGAGGATCTAAAATTTTTTCCGCCTGCTGGATTCGAACTCGTAAAGTCAACCTCCGCTGCCGACGCCAATCTGAAGGTAGTTGACTTTAGCCATTAGGCCATCGTTGCTTCACGAAAAAAAAAAGCTCTTTAAAAGTATAAGTACCCTTAGTATAAGTTGGCGAGAAATACTACTAATAACAACCATACAACATATATATGAGGAGCCAGAGTCAACTTGTCGGACACTTACGCTGTACGCTGAGGCGCTAGTGTATGTATTGTGTTTGTAATTCTACGAAACAACGCGCATATTCAAAATCAAATGGTTACTGCAACAATCAGATTGGCGAGATATCCGTGAAGCCAAGCCCGTGAAACTAGCCAATCAAGTTGGACTTGCGTAAAGTACTATCATGGGATTGAGCCGCTTCTCTCAATAACATGGAAGGCGCACCCCCCTCGCCTCTTGCCGTCTTCGACATACCTGGCACTTCTCTTGTCTGCCAGTGTAGGCATAAGAAACAACAACAACATTATTTACAGGTGTTAAAGATCGAAATTTAGACATCGCTCGCCATCCGTGCGGGTTGGTTACTTTTCTCATATGAGTTCATATGCGGCAGAAGGATGGTTCTTTCTGGTCAACCTTTCATGGACACTAATCCGTGTCTGAAGCATAGTATAAAGAATATAAATAGCTATGTATAGAGCCTTATCCGTATTTATTCGTCCAACCACATAGAGCTGGGCTTAAGATTGTAGAGATTTGGTGAAATTTCTACTTAGGAATCTATCTTATTTCAGTGACCGTCATAGGATTCCACTTAAGTTAACCCACACGCTCTGTTATAGTTTTGATGCCTGGACCATTTCTTAAACCCTTGGATGTGTACTAGGAGTTGTTTTCCGTACAAATTAACCAAAGTGGCTTGTCACTTGGAGATATCGGGTGATGCTTAATGCCACTGGGTTGTAAGACGAGTTCTTACGAATCAAGTTTAATTGACAGATTATAGGTGATTGATAAAAATTGAATATGACTTGAATCAATTTATTGTTCACACATTTCAATAGAAACTGATCAACAGTTCAACAAGCGAAAATATAAAAGTCACAGTTGAAAAATTATTTATTCATAGAAAATCCCATTTAAGGTATCGAACTGGTGTAAAATTTCCCGCAGGTTTCAAATCCGTAGAAATTTTTACTCTATCTTTAACGATCGCGAAGCTATAAACATAGCCTAGAGAATAAAAAAAGCTCTTTTGTTTAGTCTCTCGAATAAAATAAACCACGACAGATCGTTTGCGTGGAAATAACTCGAAAGCAGATGCCAGATGACTCATCATTTGAACGATAAAGTTTGAATGGTTCAAACTTTCCTTGATCCACTGAAACGTTGATCAACTCTATTGAAACTAAGATTCTCACAATAGTTTTCATTCAACTTTTGTTGATCAATTATAATCGGTCAAGTAAATTTATATTCGTGAGAACGCGCCTGTATGAATTCACGTCTTTTCCGGAAGCGTGTAATGAGCCCACAGTCTAGCTTGTAGTAAAGAAATCCGCCTACTTCACCACGTAAACAGGTGTCCGACGTCAGGTATCTTTTCCCGAAGTATTCCGGAAACCTTCAATGCTTAGTAACTGTTTTGCAAAGGGGTCGTAAAGATGCATCACTTTTCTGCGTGATTGGGCCATGGTGCACGAAGTACAGTCACCTAATCTTTTAGTTACAGCAGGCCTCGAAATAGATTTTTTAATACAGGTGCACCATGTGCACCTAAGTTTTTAAATTAGGTGCACATATTATATTTTAGCTATACATTTAAAATAACGTAATACAAAAGTATTAATGTAATGTAAAATATTTTATTAATTGGGTATGTTTATATAGATTCAAAATAGATAATAAATAAAATTATTTAAAAATCGAAATTCTCCCTTCTCCGGCGTACGGCTGTAGCAACAGTCACTTCAACAGAGCCATCTGGAAAATGTTTCGATCATCGGAAAGTTCTGGTGGCAGTGACACAAGTAAACCTTCCTCCTGTATAAACTCATTACGGCCTAGCGATTTTGTTTTCGCATAGTGTGTAATTAGAAATCTTAATTACGTTTCTTTAGAGAGAGAAAGGTCGATACTAATATTTTGTTCAAACATCAAAATAACATAAAACAAGTTTCCCCCCTTCCCTTTTTTTAACGTTATGTGAACTGCGTGCACCTAGCAGGAAAAAATTAGGTGCACAATTTTATTTTTCATGTGCACAGTGCACCTGTGCACCCGGGTATTTCGAGCCCTGAGTTACAGGGTGGCCCAACGGGTAGTGTTTGAAACGAATCGAAATTTAAAAACACATAAGAGTGATGAAAAGATTTTAATGATAAATATTGAAATTATATAGTAGGAAATTCATGATAAAGAGGTTCAAAGAGACCGCGTTCTTTAACAAGGAAGTTCATGAATCCATCCATTACGCGTGAGCAGACTTTGATGTCAATCGTGTCGACTACAGTTCTAACTGCAGTTTTCAGTTCAAAAATTCTGCCACACTTTGTTTTCAAATAACCCAACAAGAATCCGGAGGACATCGGGGAAAGAGGGCGGCCATTCCAAACCACCTTGGAAGTGCGATGGGTATTCCAACACATTGATTCGACCGTGAAAATTCTCAGTGAGCACTTCGAAAACTTCCACCGTGCGATGTGGTCTTGCACCATCTTGCATAAACCAATGACCATGGACCAAGTCATTTCAGTGAAGTAAAGGAATGAACTCCCCGTCAGGAAACTGTCTGTATTTTGCAGCGTTTAATGTGCAGTCGGTGAAAACTGGATCATACATACCATGGGAGGATATTGCGCACCACACAAGAAATTGCCCACTCAAATGATCATTCTTACCACGTTTGGCCTCACTTACTCGCAGCTAGCGCCATCTATAGGACTTTCTTGCAAACATTACTCGCTGGGCCACCCTGTACAATGACCGTTAAACTTTAATTAACTATATATACGGTGTCGACGAAATATCTCAACCATCAAGATCTGATAAACTTTGTTAATGACGATCTATCGCGTTATCAAGGTACTGCCTGTTTTTTTTTCATGGGGGTGAGATCAAGGCATGGAAAGTCTTCTTCAAATGACGAGATATTTCGTAAGTCATGATGTGGACAGTTTTGTTCATTACGAGATGCCTCAACCTCTCTCTAATGTGTTTCTGATCTCGGTCATCACTATCTGATCAATTATTGTCCTTATGAGGATATGCACTACCTTACAATAATGGACCGGACATCACGATGTGATGGTACAGGGGAAAGAATACATCCTTTAATAGGGGGGTGGTCCCCTCCCCGTGCTGCAATTACACTAGCGACAACTTCTGGGCATACTTTCAACAAGGTTTTGATAAATAGTTATGGGTATTTGTGTCCATTCCTGCTGCAACTGTCTCAAGCTCAGCTGTAAACTTTGGACGTAGTTCCCTGATCCGTAAGCGTCGATCTAACTCGTCCCACAAATGTTCTATCGGGTTTAGGTCGGGACACCGAGCAGGCCAGGGAAGACGTTTTACATCGATATCTTGATACCACTTCTTGACAGAGGCTGCTGCAATATGGCATGTAGCGTTGTCATCCTGGAAGTAACATTCGTCCATTGCATAAAGTTCCTAGAGCGTAGTAAGAACCTGACTGCCCAAAATGTTCATGTAGGCGTAGGCGTTCAATTGACCAGGAACAACATGCAAAAATTCTAGTCCATACCACTAAGAACACCCCCCGACACGCAGTCGAATTTCATACAAATCCGATAGCGTCCGGTCCATTATTGTAGGGTATCTCGCTGGTCAAGGTATGGTCAGTTTTGTTAATTGCGAGAGTTATATCGTCCAAGCAACCCCCAGGAGGGTTTAAAATGGGTTCTTTAACCTTAGTTCTTTAAACATCATAAAATTCCTAGTAGCATGGATGGATATATGTATAAATGAAACAGAGTCTTTTGAGGAAAAAAGGCGATTCCAAAATGAAATCGTGAGCCGCTCTGAGACACTACTATAGAAAGGAAAAGTGCATTGGGTCCTGATCTCTTAGTCGAGTCAATACCCAATTGATGAAGTGGATTTTAGCAAATATCTTTCTTTTTAGCTGAGCTATAAAAAACACTCATCGAGTTGCTTTAATGAATAATCTCCGATAAAGCTTCTCAGAACTCATATTTTATACAGTTGCAGATATAAATTTTCGTTATTGGAAACAGTTTCCTGGGAAGAAGTATTTTTCTTTCCTGCTACTTACATTTTCTGCGGTTCGTAGACAGTTTGAAGAGCAAAAAAGTGTGTATCCTTCCACTTGTGCAGTTAGTTTCTTTCCCGTGAGGCTTTCAGAAACATTTCCCAAGAAAAATTCTGAAGGGAATGGTTTTTAAAACTTGAAAGCATTTACTTTTTCCTCTTTCTCAGACAAAAAAAAATGCAAGATATGTTTGGAAAGATCTGTTTTCTAATCCTTGGTTAAATGTCACATATCGTATGAAGATATCACACTATAGCTGACAGTATATTTTCAGTTGTGACACAACTAGTTTTTAAAGTGTCGTATATATGATATAAAAATATATAATATAAATATAAAAGTTGAGTGAATAATGGTAACTTTTTAATGTGCCCGGGATCATGTGACAGAAACTAGTAGTAACGTAAATATTTCGTCTACTGGGTGGAAACGAACATTCATCCTCTGATTGGTCCACGGGACGAGATAGAACACCTATCCATTCATTCAAAATCTGATTGGTCCGCGCGACATAGTAGTAAACATTAAGGATTTCACCATTTTTGTTGACGCCATTAATTAGAAAGACAGGCAGTATAAAATTAGAAGGAATTTAATTAAATTACATAACCTTTTTTATACAGTTTCTAAACTAATTTTCAACTGCTAAACTAACTTTTACTTAACTTTAATCACTTGAACGAATAAATCGAGTACACGATCTTTCGCATTAATTTAGTCTGAGAATTTTTGAACTACGCCTGAAAAGATTTTATTTATTTGTAGACATTATTACTTGAATAGACGCATGAAAAAAAATTACGAAATCCTTCTTTATTATTTTTTATCAACAATAAAAAAAAAAAAATTATTTAATGAAAACACAATGTAGGAAACCCAATCCAATAATTATGTTAACAGAGTGCTTACGAAAAGTCAAGAAGTTGATTGTAAACTATTGTTTGGTAAAAGAAAAGTGAATTAAACTTGGTCAAGGATAAAAGAGCCCTTTAAAAGCTCTGTCAGTTTAAATCAGGCATCGTTCTAATAATGAAAGTACCTCTATTAGAGATTACTGGAGCGCAAAGAGAAACGAAAAAATATATCGTTTGTAAAAAGATAAAACGTTTTATAAGAAAAGTCAATGGCTTACAAATGCTTCGGCTCAGATTGGAAATGTGACAGCGATATATGTATACATCCTCTGAGTTTGATTTTGTAATTCAACGCTTGCCTTTCAAGAAAATTAGAAAACTTTTAAGCATTTTAGTTTGAAAAAGTAATTATTTATCTTCTAGATGGTCGTATAGGGTTTCCTGAAAACCAAAGTATAGAATACACTCGTGTTTTGGTAACACTGTGGCAGAAAATATTGGTATGCTATTCGAATATAATTTCAGTATGTTGCTTATATTATCTCTTTAAGGGGTTCCCAAGCATAATTCGACCTTGCAACCGCCAGTCCTTCCTACATAACTTCTAAGACGTTTTGACCTTTTCGGAACAGTAGAATCTTTCTCAAATAGTCTATTTAAGGAAATGATCAATCGAATCTTCTCAAGGTATTTTATTCAAAGGAAAGAAGCATTAGAATTTTTTCAAGGGATTCCATTCTAATAAAAATAATAACCATTTTCTAAATGAGTCTATTCTAATGAAAGGGAACAATTGATCAATATATTATTCCCAAATAATTAGTATTTAAGGAAAAAGCCAATAGAATCTATCGAAATGATTCTATTCTACAAAATAGGGGGGGGCAATGGTATTGTTTTAAATAACTATATTTACGGAAATGAGAAATAGAATCATTCAAGGTACTCTATTCTAAGAAAATAAGTATTAAAACATTTTCAAAGTATTCTGTTTTTATTGGGAAAAAGTAATAAAATATTTCTAAGGAATCTATTCTAATGAAGGACACAACACAATATTTTTAAATGATTAGAATCTAATTAAAAATCCAATAAATAGAATCTCTCGGAAGGATTATATTATGCAAAAAAAGACAGTAAAATCTGTCGAAATAATTCTATTCTACAGAAAAGGCGGCGAATAGTATCGTTTCAAATTATTATTTTTAAGGAAGAGCAATATAATTTTTTTCAAGACTAGGGGGCTCCGCCCCCTGCTCGCTTACGCTCGCCAACCCCCGGGATTGCTACGCAATCCCATTTGGTTTGCTTCGCAAACCAACACTCCTTTTACATATGCCATTTGGTTTGCTTCGCAAACCAACATTCCTTTCGCACAGTGAAACTATCTGAATAATTTCTATTATCCTAATTTCACTTTCCGGTCCATGACGTCACAGCGAGGGCTTCGCAACCTGCTCGTCAACCCCCGAAGATTGCTACGCAATCCCGTTTTGTTTGCTTCCCAAACCAATACCTCTTTCGCAAGTGATTTGACTTATTTTTACTTTAACACTTAATGCACCCTAAACTAATAGCCGCATCAGTAAAAAATCTTCTGCATCTTGTTCCCTGTACAATTTTAAGTAAACCGTGTTAATCGAAAAACTTTACGATCTGTACTTTGTACTTTCTCGGTAAACAGTCTGAAAACAGAGGGAAAAAAGCGAGCCTTTTTCCTCGCCAAATAAAAATAAATCGTTTTCATGGCAATTGGTGCTACGATAAATTTGATATCTGTCAAACCCGATAGTAAAAAATACAACCCTCCGCGAATGCAATGCTCCGCGAATTTGCTCCGCAAAATAAAAATTACGAAATTTGTGTCACCTTTTGTTTGAATCCAATTTATTTATGAACCAATTTTAAAAATAATTGTACTGTAAGAAAGAGAACATTCTGAGGTATACTGCGATATTTTAAAAATTAAAAAATAATAGTAATACGATATAGATATGACAGTTTTAGTTTTGTATCGGAAATTACGATCTGAAAGTTCCGAAAATTGTATGACCCACTTTTAATTGCATCGATTTTATTTATTAACCAATTTAAAAAATAATTGTACCATAAGAAAGAGTGTAATGTTATGTATTCAGTGATGTTCTCAAATTTAAAAAATAATGTTTTTTTTCTGTAGATATAACTGTTGTGACAAAAAGTAGCGACAATATCCAAAGATTCCGAATTTTGTATCACCAACTTTTGATCGCATCCAATTTAATTATTAACCAATTTAAAAAATAATAGTACCGTAAGAAAGAGTACATTCCGAGGTATACTGCGATATTTTAAAAATTAAAAACTAATAGTAATAAGATATAGATACGGCAGTTTAAAAAAAAAGTAACAAAAATGTCCCGATTATTCCCGAATTTCAAAACAATATTATCAAGAACTAAATTGAAATTAAAAAAAAAAAAAACTCGACGAGCTGCAAAAATTTACGTTGAGAGGTACTCTTAAAAAAAAACTCACGACTGAAGACTGAAAATTTGAATTGTTTTGCTCACTCGCGGAAGAAATTTCTCACTTCTTCAACTTTAACACTTAATAAAACCTAAACTAATAGCCGCATCGGAAAAAAATGTTAATAATTATCTAGGGAATACGATGAAGAACAAAGCATGTTAATTTCATTTTTTTCTGATCAGTACTTTCTCGGGAATCCGTCTAAGAATCGATCTTAACAACACATTTTTCAATCCTGCGTCGGCGTCGGCGGTAACATTTTTTTAATATAGAGATATACTTTATTATAAAAAAAATGGTTAAAATAGATTGAAAGGAGCAATAGAAACTTTCTAAATGGTTAGAAACCAATGAAAAGGCCAATATGATGTTTCCAAAGAAGTCGTGTAATGCAGTTTAACCGATGTAATTCTGATTTTGTTCGTCCTAATGTATTCAGTAGGAATTTACCTTTCATACAAGTATAACTAGTGATCAGTACATAGACCTAAACCAACTGCTTCAGAAAGTACTGAGAATACGAAAATAGTTGAAAACATCTTTAATAGAGAAAAGTGAAACTTAAGGAAAAGCTGTGTTATAGTTTTAAACATCCTTATAGTCTGTTAGGAGATTAAAACTCTAAGACAGCTAAAGGCCAATCACTTGTGTAGAGCAAAAAAACTGTATTTTCGATGTAAAATAAACAAGTTTGAGATCATCAAGAGGAAGTAGATGACGTAGAATATACTGTAGCTTATTTTCGCTGAATATTTAGATACATAGTCGAAGTTAGTTGGATTGTAGATTATTGTAGATATTGATTATAGATTATTCAAAGCTTTAAAAATCGCCATAGCAACTTTTTAGAGTGACTAAGATTAATCTCTGATTTCTAGGCAACGCAAGCAAATTGAACATTTATGTGACACTTCATTTTAAAGCCTACTTTAAAGTAAAAATAAACATTCTATCAACAAGAATTGTATTTGAAACCTTCCATGAAAGTCAACGGAAGGTACACTATTGTCAATTCGATTTTATTAGTATCAGAGGAAAAACCAGTTTTTTATGGTGACAAAGATCTTCTGGATTTGAGCAACGCAAGCGAATTGAACAGCCACGTCACACTCCATTTAAAAGTATAACACAATCAAGAAGAAATTAACACTACCCAGAAGTACTCTATTTGAAACCACTTGTGCATAGTGACTACAGTTGACTTCTGGATTATTAGTAACGCATCGAAGAGAGCATTAATGCCACACTCTACATAAAGGTTTTTAAAAATACATCAACACTATCAACAAGAAATTTATTTGAAACAACTGTGAAAGTGACTACGATGAACTTCTGGTTTATTAGCAACGCACCGAAGAGAGCATTCATGTCGCACTACATCTAAAGGTTTATTTTTTAAAGAAATCAACGGTACAGCTACACTCTACGTTTATGAGTGATGGCAACGACTTGGCGATATTTTTTGGCGAACTTCTAAAGTCGCCAAGGAAATAATTATTTCCTAACTCTTTTACTGTCAAAACTTTTTTTCTTTTTTACAACACACTTTTTAAACATTTTCAGAACGTTTTGAAAAGAATATTAAAAAAAAAACTTTCACAAAAAGTAGTAAACTTAAGCACATATCAAAACACGTTTGTGAACCAGCAGAGAAACTAAGCTACGAATGTTGGATAAAGAATACACTGAAACTTATCAATTACACTAAATACAGTAGGCAAGTTGAAAAATAAAACGATTTTTAAAAGAAAACAAGCAAGAAATAATACAACCTGATACATCAGAACGGTTCCGCGAAAAAAAAAATTACGAAACAAGAATATTCCACAAATGCAAAAAACAATACATGTCGGAACTCTGCCGTGAAAAAAAATTATTATGAAATAAAAATTCCACAACTGTAGAAATACAAATAAATGAACCAATGGTATCAAAGAAAAAAAATTTAAAACGACCAATGCAATCAAAGGATATTTTAAAATCAAAATAACCAATGGGAGGAAAGAAAACATTTCAAACGAATCAATGAAATCAAACGACTTGAATGAATTTTGGAAGAACTTTCTAGAATATTCAAAATGAAAATTGAAAGTTTCCGTTTGCCGAGCTTGCCATGAAAACCATAACAACCGAAACGAAAGATGGGTTGCCTTAATTTATCGTAACTCGCTACTAGAAGTGCGCCAAAAAAATCGCCAAGTCGTTGCCATCACTCATAAACGTAGAGTGTAGCTGTACCGAAATCAACATTAACAACAATAACTTCATTTGAAACCACTTGGTATAGTGACTACGATTAACTTCAGGTTCATTAGCAAAGCACCGAAGAGTGCATTCATGTCACACTCCATCTAAAGGTTTAAATTTAAGAAATCAACACTACCAAGAACTTTATATTAAACTACTGTGTATAGTGACTACGATTAACTTGTGGTTTATTAGCAACGCACCAAAGAGAGCATTAATTTCACAATACATCTAAAGCTTTATTTTTAAAGAAATTAACACTACCAACAAGAACTTTATTTGAAACAACTGTGTATAGTGACTACGATTAACTTCTGGATCAACGCACCGAAGAGAACATTAATTTCACAATACATCTAAAGCTTTATTTTTAAAGAAATTAACACTACCAACAAGAACTTTATTTGAAACAACTGTGCATACTCACTACGATTAACTTCTGGTTTATTAGCAACGCACCGAAGAGAGCATTCATGTCACACTCCATCTAAAGGTTTATTTCTTAAAGAAATCAACATTAACAACAATATCTTCATTTGAAACCATTGGGTATAGTGACTACGATTAACTTCAGGTTTATTAGCAACACACCGCGAAGAGTGCATTCATGTCACACTCCATCTAAAGGTTTAAATTTAAGAAATCAACACTACCGAGAACTTTATATTAAACCACTGTGTATAGTGACTACGATTAACTTCAGGTTTATTAGCAACGCACCGAAGAGTGCATTCATGTCACACTCCATCGATCTAAAGGTTTATTTTTAAAGAAATCAACACTATCAACAAGCACTTTATTTAAATTATTCCATCAATATAAAATGAAGCCAGTGCCGTCAACAAAACGAGAAGTATCAAGTCCCAGCAACACCGCTCTGCAGAATATAGGGTTCCTTTCAAATTTAAAGCCACGAAAACTCTCGAGAGCCTTGCGGGAGCTGAAGGAAGAGGACGAAATTGCTTACCGGCGACCTTACTCATACCAGAGAACGAGGCAATATCAGCGATTTATAAAATCAAAACCGTCTAGGGACAGCTTGCGCGATAGCTCCTGCGAGGAATCTATCGAATACGATCCTATCAGGTCCTACGAGATCGGATTTTTGGGATTAATGTCGGTACAGAAAGAAATTGAATTGAAAGAAAAACACGAAATAAGAAAAGCTTTGCCCCCTTCAGACACTAAGAATAGGCTAGTAAATATCGATCCGGTAGTTTCTGAGCTGTTGAGTGATGTGGGACTGTTGAGCAAATTCGAAAAAGTCTATCCGAGTGTCTATGCTTTAAGGACGCGGTGTGTGCGGAGGAGACGGCAATATTATCCTTGTTGAGGAACAGCTATTAAAAATTGAATTGAAATACTTTTGTGTGCATCGCACTTTTTGTATCAGCCGTTGAGGAAAAATAAAAGTATATTTAGCAATGGTAGCTATTTTATATGCCCGGGATCATGCAACCAATACTAGTAGTCACGTGACGTTTAGAGTCCTTCCGTCTGCCGGATGGAAGCGAGCATTTGTCGAACCGCCGCCGCAAATAGAACGCTGTGGTGCTCCAGTGTGACGTTAATTAAAATTACCTACCTACCCACAAAGTGTAAGATGACAACGGACGAGCAGAACTTTTTCTTGTAATGCAAAGCAGAAATGTTGAGTAATGCACTTGCAAGTGATTCTCTTAGGAAATGTCAGTGTGAAGGATTTGGAGGCAAATAACGTTATTTTTAGGTGAAAAAAGGTAAGAACAATTCGGCTTTTAAAATATACGACGGAATTTTCTTCATGTAATTAGTCCGCGTAAGATAGTTATAGACTGGCGATTCCAACATTTTGTTGCCACTTTGTAGAAATTTGCATTACTACATTGACTCCATCATAAAATATTATGACGCCAAACGAGGAGATACAATGCCAAATCGGTGAACCAAATCAGTATTTCAAGGATCAGTCACATGACTACTAGTCGACATGTTTAAACACTTTTGAAGCTCCTCGCAAAAAATCAATTATCAGTCTACTTATATTCCACGTTTCTGATATGAACGTATTTGGTATATTGTTACACTGAATACATGTGCATAAGTAAACCTTTTACGGGAGTTGGGATACCTGGTGTATTTTTCATTTATTATCATTATCTATTGATGCACTACCCTACAATAATGGACCGGGCAATAAGATGTGATAGTATAAGAGAAATAATACATGCTTTAATAGGGGGATAGTCCTCCACAGGATGCAATTACTCTAGCAACCCTTCTGGGCTTACTTTCCAACAAGGTATTGATACACAGCTATGGGTATTTGTGTCCATTCCTGCTGAAAGAATGTCGCCAGATCAACTGTAGATTTCGAACGTCGTTCCCTGACCCGTAAGCGTCGCTCTAACTCGTCCCACAAATGTTCTATGGGTTTAGGTCGGGACTTTGAGCAGGCCAGGGAAGACGTTTTACATTTATATCTTGATACCACTGCTTGACAGAGGTTGCAGTATGGCATGTAGCGTTGTCGTCCAAGAAGTAACACTCGTTCATTCCATAAAATTGCCAGAGCGTAGGAAGAACCTGATGCTCCAAAATGTTCATGTAGGCGTCGGCGTTCAATTGACCGGGAACAGCATGCAAAGGTCCTAGGCCATACCACGAAGGCCATACCCCCGACATGCAGTCGGATTTTATGCAAATCCGCTTGCGTCCGGTTCATTACAGTAGGGTAGTGTATACTTATAAGCATTAATAAAGATTTTTGCATATGAATTTACAGCTTTCGCCATATCGTAAATTTTCGAAGCAAATTGTATAACAAACAATATAAGGTTACAAAAAGCATTTAAATGTCCTAAATAGTCGTAAATGTATTAAACAGAATACACAAAGAACCAAAATTGTGTTGCTTTCAATGCATAACTCTTCGGTTTAGCTTTTAAAATAGGGTTGAAAAGTTTTAAGCCTACTTCATGAAAAATAACAATAAATTTAGTGGTACCGATTAGAACTGAGAAGTGCTATATGATTCAAGAAAAAAGACATTTAGATTTAGTAATAATAACAAATAAAATGTTTTGAATTTCTATCAAAAACTACAAACGTTTCAATATAATTGGAATGAAAGTAGAGTTCTGAGTATTCGAGGAAAGACTCCAAAGGACATGAAACTAAAAACGAAATGATAAAAAGTGTTCTAGATAAAAAGAAAAGTATTCTAGAATATAAAATGTGAAGGCATGATAAAGGTACGACAGAATAAAATGTTAAGGTACGAAAAGCAACTATAAAAAAAAGATCGTGGGTTGGAAATTTTACAAAGCCTACAATCACTAACACCAGTATCGAGTACACAAAATAAATAATAAATCATTACTTTTGAGTTCAATTTAAGAAGTGTTTCCAGATATGTATTGATGGAGCATCATAGTTTGACAATATCAGACACAGTAAGTGCATTGGGTTACCATATGTGAATCAAAAAAAGAATGATGATGTTTTAGTGAAAAAGGTTTGATAATAAGGTCTGAGCGAATAAATTAAACGACATAATAATTCGACTTTAAAGAAATAGAGGAAAAGAGAACATTTAATTTTACTATGAATAGGGCCTTAAGGGTTTTGATCTGTAGAAAAGTAGATTGAGGTTGGTTGTTTTGGGTGTTTATGGCGCAAGGGCAATATTTGGCCATGCTGCATCAGACATAAGACATACATTGTCAAGTAATTTATATTACCCTACAATAATTGATCGGACAACAAGATGTGATGGTATAAGGGAGATAATACATGCTTTAATAGGTGGATGGTCCCCCAAGTGCTGCAACTACACTAGCGACCCTTCTGGGCATACTTTCAACAAGGTTTTAATACACAGCTATGAGTATTTGTGTCCATTCCTGATGCAAGAATGTCGCCAGCTGAGCTGAAGATTTTGGATGTGGTTCGGTGGTACGTAAACGTCGCTCTAATTCGTGTCACAAATGTTAAATGGGGTTTAGGTCGGAACTCTGAGCAGGCAAGGGAAGACGTTTTACGTCTATATCTCGATACCACTGCTCGACAGAGGCTGCAATATGACACGGAGCGTTGTCGTTAGGGAAGTAACATTCGTTCATTCCATGCAATTGCCAGAGCGTAGGAAAAACCTGAATGTCCAGTGTTCATTTAGGCGTCTGAGTTCAATTGACATGCAAAGGTCCCATGATATACCACGAAAAACATCCCCAAACAAGAAGTCGGATTTTATGGTAATCTGCTGGTATCTGGTCCATCATTGTAGGGTAGTATACATACACATATTAAATGTTTCAGTGAAACAGAAGAGAGAAATACATATAGGGAAACATGCAGTTGATACGAATCGAACCAACGCAGCCAACAACCTGTAGGTTGCTAGCGCAGTGGACATACATGCTGAGACACGACGTCCCCAAAGTTTAGTGCAGAGTTGCCAAAAAGCAGAGGAAAATTATTTTCAATTTACGACTTCAGTTTTTCTCATTGAACAAAACAATTTAAAAGTTACAAATAATGAAATATTTTAACACTGACGTGAACAGCTTAAGGTAGGTAGGTATTTTAATTAACGTTGCACTGGAATAAAACAACGGGCTATTGGCTACTGTGTGGGATCAAACTAATTCGAGGACAGCACAAAAATAATTCTAAGCCACAGTCAGATGACGAGGTCACACACGGACAGGCCACTCCACTCTCCATACTTTAACACCACTCCACCATGAGGACATTTGAGGCTCCAACAGATTGAATGTACACCATCGCCAGTTTACACGACAGTATTTGGTAGGATGCGAACTCGCAAACCTCCGGGTGATAATCCGTTACACTTCCAACAGGGCTACCGCGACTCCACAACTTAGGCCCGGTGAGCACATCCAATTATTCCCGCGTGCGTCGCCGCTGCGGCGTCGAAGCCCAAATATGGACACATACCTTAAAATGACGCAAGTACTCATTTCGCTCAAATTTGTGATAAATATTATATCAAAGAAAACGAGTTTATTTCGCTTGCTTGGTGTAAAAAAGTATATTTCGAAACAAAATATACGTTACTGGATACAACCATTTATTAACTATTATTTATATTCCATTTATTTATGAAAACAAGGCACTTGAGACCGCAGAAGCGTGTGCGGCGAGCTGCGGTACCTTGTGGAACTGCGGTACAAATTGCACGCAAGTTGGACGTGCGTCGCCGCAACGGCGCCGGTGGAATGTGTGCACTACTCTATTGGATCTAATGTATCTCAGACCGCACTTGCGTTGAGGTAGCGGCGCCGCACATTGAAAAACCGGATGTGTGCACCGGGCCTAATGTATCTCAGTCCGCACTTGCATTGCCGCACGTTGAAAAACCGGATGTGTGCATCGGGCCTTAAAGGACCAGTAAATTTTTTAGTTGCTACTTTGAAGTAAAGAGTGGATGTGTGAAAGTGAAGTAAGAGATACACATAAAATAATAAATATTAATAAATCAGAAGTGTACAGTAAAAATGTTCTTTGAACTGAAGTGACAACACTGCACTGAGAACCATGAGACAGAAATATGACACAAAAATTGATAGGTAGGTGTTTAATTAACGTCGCACTGAAACAACGCAATGGGTTATTGGCAGCGGTCCGAGATCCATCCCTGTGGGAAAGATCCAGAGACAACGTCTCGTAATTGAGAACCACAGTCAAATAATAAGAACAACTCCTGAGCTGGCACCTCATTCTCGAAACTTCCGCACCCACCGGACATTCGAGGCCACGACAGATTTAAAGTGTACCAGACCCCGTGTGTAAGACGGTATGTGAATGGAACAAATGAACGAATAAACTAAGTACATCTGAGATAACAGCGTTTTTTATTTAATAAACATTCAATATTGATTTCTGAAGTGGTTTCAAAGAAATATCTGTTTCTCAAGATCCGACAAATTTTGGTAGCGAGTAGATTTTAACCAAGATATATCCAATTTTGTATGATGACCAGATCAAAATCCGGTCAGTTTTCTTCTAACGAGGAGATATCTCTTCCAGAAAGATCTTGTCAGTCTCTACTAATGACGAGTTACCACCAAGAGAGTTAAAAAGCTCAGTATTATAACGAAATTTTATATTTTTATTGAATAAAAATGAGAGCTTCTTTGCAACACGCAAACGAGCTGCCTGCACGAAAAGCACCCAGATCAAACAGATGAACTCGAAAAGAAAGGAAATTCGGGACCCGTCAAATCCAGACTAACAAACCGTGTTGAACTTCTCCCCTTTGTTCGCTTATCAGTCAAGTTGTGAGCCTGAGTTCCTGCACAAAAACCTCTCGCCTTAAGAAAAAAACATTTTTTATTCATGATAGGCGGCGTGTTTTGGAGAAAGAGGAGTATAAAAATTCGGACGGGCGAGTTTTCTTTTAAAGACGGAACGTCAAAGGAGTGAAAGAAAGGATTGAACGCTTGATTATTATTTTTTTGTAGTGTAAATTCGACTTGGAATCTCTTTTATCTCTTCTTTCGAGAGCTCATCAGGTTTTTGATTAAAAAAGAATTTATCCTAAGGGTAACGCATCGCTTATGGTGCTTGGAGTGGTAGCAAAAACCATCGTTCCTGAAGCGGCCTTAGATCAATGTAAGTGTATCGATTTTTTTGTAGAGATTTTTTGATGTGGTTGGATGGATTATTTCTTCAAGTCTTGGATGGTTAATGAGAAATCAAACGATAACTTCACCTTTCGCCATGTCTGAATGTTCAATTCCTAATGAATAAATATCCAAGTGGGAAAGCAAAGCCTTGAATAAAACTATTAGAAATCAGTTTTAGGAAGTCCATTACTAGAAGGAACAAATTGAAATTTATTTACAGTGAAACTTCGATTAAACATCGTTGGGCCCGGGACGATTAATCGAATAGACAGTAATAGAAAAACCTGAAACAACAACCCAACTCCATCCATTGCATATGAACAAATGATAAAAAATGCATGTTTGCGAACTGGAAATGCACTGTACATACATGTATTTTATTTTACTGAAACAAACACGATGCAATTTACATTCAGTACAGAATAGTTAATAAAAAAAACGAATTAATCCGATCGCAAATGCACAGTTTCCATCTTAAAACAAGACGAAAGGTAGCAACCGATAGGGATGAATGTTTTATACAAATATCAATAGTTAAAATTTGTCTAGGGGGCCGTCTTCTTATTAAATTGGGAACTTGCTCCGATAATAACGAACTCCCGTCTTTTATCACAAATTTGGATTCTACACATAGTTTCAGCGGAAATAGAAAAAAATAATCAATTTTATTGGATATTTCACCGTTTTGTATATAAGAAGGATCTACTAATGTTATCTCTAACGAAATTTGGATCTCCTAATGTTAAATAGGTGTTTCACGTTTTTTGTTATATTTGCTGAAAAGATTCATTTTACGTAGAAATTTTTTTCCAATCTTTCCTACACAAAAACCCAAGCACAATCTAAAGACATTTTAATTATCAAACTAAATTTTGCTATTTTTTATTAATTATGAAATTAATATTCATAAAAATTATGAATAGAAACATAGGCAAATATTGACTCCTTGCGATTCAACTTTTAATGAATCCTCAGAATTCCAAATTTTTCAGCTCATTACGTGCATAATTAGCAGTGCAGGTAGTCTATTTGCAAAATTCGATGATTATTATTCTTATTAGGGTTTTGTCATAAAGTGAAAACAGAAATTTTAATTGTGGTAGTAACAGAAAAAGAATTCAAACATCAATATGGATTCTGACTATGTCGCCAACAAAAGGGACTCCATGCAATGGCGACTGCAACAGGTTATTGACTGCAACGGCCACTACACATCATATTATAAATTTTAATGTGATTGTATAATATTATTAAATTATTTACAATAAAGCTTTGTATGAAGGGTATTTTATCACACTTCGATAGGCATTATTTAACTTCATAATTCAGATAGTCCTGAAATATAACTAAGAACCTGATTATACTACTGTAGGTTACGATTGTAACAATCCATTTATTGGACACAACGGCACTATCTATGTGTCACACTCTAACAAACCTTCCTCAAACAGTCGTTGAAAGCAACACATACTTGATGAATCGAAGTATCTTATCGGAATCCGCCCTTTCTACTGCGGAGTTCAATATTTATGTTACCGCTAACGTGCAGTAATCAGTTATTCTGCAGATTATCTAGCTAATGTGCAGATTGACTAGGGTAATCCGTTGAAGTGTCGAAAATCGTTTAATTTCTCAAATTACCTAGTTAATCTGCAAATTACCTAGATAATCTGCACATTACCTACTAGGCACTCGTTAAAGTGAAAATAAGTACTTTGCTGGAACAACAACAGCGTTTCTGTACGCTTAAATTAACACAATGTTATTTATTTATCTTTCGATATCTAAGAGTCAAGTTAATACATTCAAATAATCAACAAATTAGTTGATATAATATATCATGTATCAATTAATAAACTATAATAGAAAGGAATCACAAATGGTTTAAAATATTATTACAACTAAGGAAATGAATTTGCAAAACATATGATAAAATTATGCTTACTTATTAGTGCAATCTAAAGATTAGTGACAATTTTAATTGTATAGGAATTGTTTTCTGCGACAAGCACACCTATTTGTGGTACATTTAGATTTGCAGTCACATTTTCTGAAACCCCGCCCAGTACCAAGGGATCATTGTATTGCTGTTTGACGTAAAGATATTTCTACAGCAGGGATATCTTTCGTTAAAAATCTCACTTTGCAAACACAGTAGGAAAGGAAATGAGAGAAACAAGCGAAACCAAACTCAAAGTGGATGGAGAGAGGGAAGGTGTAGTAAAAAGAAATGAGATAAACAAACTTTTGAACTTTAACGATACGCAAGCCGTAAATGTGCACATTACCTAGGTTAAATGACGAAAACTCTTGATTCCGCACTTTAACGGAGAAAATAAGTTAATCTGCGGATTAGCTATATAATGTGCACATTAACGGCTTTCGAGCTTTAGCGGTAACATTTACACTCTCCCTCAGTAGTTTTTATGGATTTTCTCGGTCAATTCGTTCTTCATTATTTCCTCCCCAAAACTGCCTGAAATTCTATGGAATCCAAATTTGTGATGAAAGGTGGGGGGTTCGTATTAAAATTATCGCAGCATGGACTTGAAATATAAATACGGCCCCTTAGAAACATTTTAAATATTAACATTTGTAGAAAACATTCATCCTTATCGATTGCTACCTTCCGTTTTGTTCTGGGAAGTAAATTGTGGAACTGCGATCAGGTGAGATTTTTCTTTGACTGTTGTACATATTGTTACATGTACTTACGCTCTAGAGGTACATACATAATAACATTTCAAAATAGGCTGTCCTTTTCTTTTGTTTCTTCGAGGCTCGTGCTTTATGAGCAGCAATGTTCCGTAATAACGGATTGGCGGTTAACAGAAACTGACGGTTAATCGAAGTTTCACTGTACATTGTCTCGCCCATCTACGCACTGGAACGAACATTTGAGCTATTGTCGACGGTCGGGGGTCAACTCCGAAGGAAAAGATCCGAGGACAACACCTCGTAATTTTGAACCACGGTTCAGATGACGAGGTAACACTTAATCTGGCACTCCACTTTCCAATCCTCCACTCCACTTCAACGTGAGAACATATGAGGCCACGATAGATTTAACGTGCACCAGCCGTTTCTGTACAAGACGGTCTTTCGTTGGATTCGAACTAGGAACCCTCCTTTACGTGGTAACACCTGAGCTGGTACCCCACTCTCCAAACTTCTACTCCAGACAAAATTTTGCTGCTGAAAGGGGTGAGAAAAAATTATACGTCTAAAAAATCATCTCAAATTATTGAACAAATGAGTGATTTTTTTTCTAGCTTTTTAAATTTAAATACTATTTGGAACCACAATATTTACCGTGTCATGTTTTAAATATCCCATTTCTTCATTAAGCCAAAGGTTGGCGTGGAAGTTAGGAGAGTGGGGTGCCAGCTCAGGTGTTGCTTCGTCATCTGACCGTGGTTCAAAATTACGAAGTGTTGTCCTCGGATCTTTCCCTTAAGGGACTGATCCCGGACTGTCGTCAATAGCCCGTTGTGTTCCTCTAGTACGACTTTAACTAAAATTACCAATTACCAATTACCATTAAGCTAAAGCTGAAGAGCAAACTAAAATTGATCATTATGTGTTCAATTGAAATTCAAATAACAAATATAAATTGTATACATAACACTCACACTTGTAATAAAAGTTCGACTTGATGAGACAGGATGAAAGAAGATAGTATATAATGAATCTTAATAAACAATAGCATGAGAAAAGTTTTTTGGGCTTTTACTTAATCCATTTAGTGAACTTGAGTTCACTAAATAATGGAAATAATAGCCCAGAAAAACTTTCTCAATTAATTTTAAAGAGTTCAAAAGCACTCACATGTACAATCTACGTCTATACGCATATTTTTCTGGAATTACTTCCGATATTCGAAACGGAATTAATCTAACAAATGAACCACGAAAACACTTCCCCTCTCTTCCATTAAACTGTAACCTGAGACATTTTTAGATTTGAACGAATTCATTGGAATTTATAAGAGGGAGATGATTTTTTTCATTTCCCGAATCATTTCCCAAACCAGCATCGATTGTACGATACCATCTTTATCTCGGACTGGATCATTAGATTTGATTGATGAAGACACCCGACTCTTACTGTGAAATAAATTTCTGAAACAGAGACTCCCAGCCACGGGTTAAAGAATGCATGTCGCATACCACTTATTGATGATGATTTGGAAGCGATGTAAAAGAAGAGGAATTCTTCGTTTGTTGTTAGTTGCCTCTTTGTTCAATCTGGGCTTCTTCTTCGAGCAGAAAGAAGGAAAAAAAATGGCAAATCGTTTCCGTCATCAATTTTCTCTTGAGACATTTTTGGAACAGGATCTGTCAGAGATCGAAAGAAGAGATTCAACCACAAATTAAGTACGAGGGAGAACGGATGAGATATACCTCGTTGTTTACATCCAATAAGTAGTTTACGAATAATCCAAAGAAGGGGCAATGTATTATCGGGTCGTAATTATATGATGGATGTATGAATTTCTAGTAAATAAGGGAAAGTTTGACGATTCTAACGATTTATTTTGATCCTTGTTCGTTGAAGATTAAAAGGAGTGGCCAATAATAGTAATCAATAGCAAAGGTATGTCGTTGAATTACTATCGTGCTGGAGCAACACAGCGGGCTGCGGTCCGGAAGCAGTCCTGAAAGGATACACCTTGTCATTTTGAACCCCAGTCAGATGACGAGGTCAACACCTGATCTGGCTTTAACTCGCCAAAATTGCACGCTACACCCGCGTGAGGACATTTGAAGGCATAACATACACTACCTTACAGCAATGGACTTGAGGCCAGAGGATTTCTATGGAATCCGACTACTTGTTTGGTGTGTTTTTCGTAGTATGGCCTGGG
Organism: Metellina segmentata; assembly: GCA_947359465.1. Taxonomy (NCBI): domain Eukaryota; kingdom Metazoa; phylum Arthropoda; class Arachnida; order Araneae; family Tetragnathidae; genus Metellina; species Metellina segmentata. The sequence goes on along the minus strand of OX375877.1, from coordinate 118,714,977 downwards.
ACATGTGCATGTTGTTCCTGGTCAATCGAACGCCGACGCCTACATGAACATTTTGGGCAATCAGACTCTTCCTGTGCTCAGGAAATGTTATGGACTGCAGTATGACAACACTCCCTGTCATATTGCAACCTCTGTCAAGCAGTGGTATCGAGATATGGATGTAAAACGTCTTCCAAGGCCTGCTCAGGGTCTCGACGTAAACCCCATAGAACAATTGCGGGACGAGTCAAAGCGATGCTTACGGACCAGGAAACACGTTCGAAATCTACAGCTGAGCTGGCGACATTCTTGCAGCGGGAATGGACTCAAATACCCATAGCTGTGTATCGAAACCTTGTTGAAAGTATGCCCAGAAGGGTTGCTAGTGTAATTGCAGCACGTGGGGACCATCCCTTATTAAAGCATGTATTCTTTCTCTTATACTATCACATCTTGCTGTTCGGTCCATTATTGTAGGGTAGTGCATTTAATATGCACGAGAACCCACGTACACGGTGGTCTTCGAATAAATTGAGATTGAAACTCGCGTAACGCCGGAAACTACTCTCTCAACCGGTCTTATAATGTACCGATGATCATGTGACTAAGATTGGTAGTCATGTGACCTTTAGACTATTTTTGTAACCCTCCCGTTGCTAATCCGTTACTCTTCCAACCAATCTTCCGCGATCCCTTGCTAATAATAGACCTAGGTTCGAAAGCATCGAAAGAAATACCAATTGGTAGCTGCTTAATACCGGTCTACTTAGAACAACTGGTTGATTGGCAGATCCACTTAATCTCTCAATCAAAAGTCGATAATGGTCGTTTCTGAAGCTGCTAATTGACTTGAACCACAAAACATCATTAATCTAGACCGGAATTTAAGAAGTGGAAACGCATTAAAAGAGCTAGAAAAACCTTTTTAAAAAGCGTAGAACAAAATATCGGATAAAAGAATTAACTTTGTCGTTTGGAATAAATCCAAAAAAAAAAAGAAAGATTTAATGGAAGTAGCACGTTTTCAGTTCATAAAGCCACCAAAATTGTGAGAAACTAGTTGGAGAATAAATGTTCGTTAAGAAAGGGAACAATATAAATAACAATCAATTGTAATGCTAAGTCTTTGTTTTGTTTCGTAACTTTAGAGCAATCCAGTTGAATGTGTACCCGAAGGTATATTTTTTGCAGAAATACTGAATTTATGAAGCTGTTATTCATGATTATCTACGTATGAAGAATAAAAAAAATTAGAGAAAAAAAAAGCATCCAGTCAAAGAAAAGTAGATTTATTAGAGAGAAAGTACTAACAATAAATTATAAATACAATAGAAATTATTCCACTAAATTATTATAATGGAAAATCCAACAGGAAGAATATATTTAGTTAGAAATTAATGCCATTCGACAGTGATGAAAAAGAAAATATGTGTTCAACTATATTAACACAAAACAATCTGAATAAAAAACTGCGAAAATTCTCAAACATACTTTCTAAAGTAATATTTTATCTTAGGTAGGCATTTTAATTAACGTTGTACTGGAGCAACACAAATGGCTATTAGGGACAGTCCGAGATCAATTCCAAAGGGAAATATCCAATTACAACAGCACGATATTTTGAACAACGCTCGGTTGACGAGGATTCGAGGGAACTGGCACCCCACTCACCTAACTTCCCTACCACCTACGTCAACGTGAAGACATTTGAGATCACGATAGATTTAAATACAGAAGTTGTGAGTGTTGTGGGGGGAGGGCAGAACATGTTTACTCTAAGTACTGGGGAAGTGACGTAGCTTGTCTACTTTTAACATGCATTGGACAGCGGAAGTAAAATCCTCGTCTTCTGATGGTTTGTTTACTCTAGAAATCTATCATAGTGTCATAAATTATGTTAGAATAATGAAAGCAATGAATATTGAATATTTTTTTAATATAAAATGAAATTTTATTTCAGTTTTTTAAATTTCCTTTCATTGTTTTGCATATTTACGCACTATATGTATTTTATTTTATGTTTAAGGGGGTCCAGGACACAAAAATCGTCAAATTTTCGATTTTTTTTATTACTTTAAGAAATTCTCTGTGTTTTTCTGCTTAAAATGACGTCTAAATCATGTTTCTATCTTAATTAGAACTAGAGATATAATAATTTTTGTGGTTCGTTGTTTTGAAAATCTAACACTCTTGACAGTTGTTGTCATGGCAACAAGATCTGTCTTTAAAACTTTAAATGCGTTTTTCTCCATGATACATTTTTTCAAGATTTCCTGTATTCAAATTGCTATAAGTCGAAAACCGATAAAGTTTAAGGGTTGAAATTTGGAATATATCTTTTTCAAACATTATACTTTAATTATGATTCAGCAAATTTGAAATAAATATTTACTTTTAAAAATATGACTTTAAAAAAAAAAGTACCTTAAAATTTTCAAAGATTTTCATTCAAATATTTTTTATTTTTTATTAAATTAATATTTTTTAAATTGCTGAATCAAAATTAAAGTTTATAAATTTGTGAATAATTTACTGCAAGAATTTTGAAAATTGATCGAGAATATTTTGAGTTTTAGCAATTTAAAAGGACCTCTTTTTTTTTCAAAACATTTTAATTTAAAATTTTAAAAAACTTTTGGAAAATTTTTGTGTTGTGATTTTGCTTATTAGTTAAATGGGTAATCAGTACAAAAAAATTCAAAATTTTAAAATAATTAATAAAAAAAATTTTTCGATGTGTCCCGGACCCCCTTAAAATGAATTTAACTTCCGGTATTTCGTATTAATAAGCAGAATGGTGCCTTATCTGCGTATTCACAAAAAATTTGCAGTCAATAATATTTTTTTTAATTCACAAGGGAGAACTCAGTACTCCTAATTGTCCCGTCTACCATTAGAGAGAGATCAAATCGATTTGAGGTCTTCTCTCTCTCTCCGACAGTGTTCCCCCATATAAACCTTCTTACATATTCTTCGTAGAATTGCATCAATCTCTCCTACCATGACGCAAAATTAAAAAAAGGAATGAATTTCCAGAAACAGGCTTATATGTTCTTAGTGTCATATTGAGTAATTTACTCTATAAATATTCATGTAAAAGGATTAAGTAAACAATCATGTACTTCAATCAACCATAACGTACTTATATTAATGCGCTTTCATTAATCCTTTTAACACTAGAAGAGGCAAATCAGTCAAAAAGACGGAATCACATTTGTGATTTGAATTTAGAGAAAGTATTAAAAGGTGTGGAATATACACTACCCTACAATAATGTACCGGACAGCAAGATGTGATGGTATAATAAGTGAAGTAAAACATGCTTTAAAAGGTGGTAGGTTCTCCACATGCTGCAAATACACTATCAACAATTCTGGGCATACTTTCAACAAGGTTTCGATACTCAGCTATGGGTATTGGTGTCCATCCCTGCTATACGAATGTCGCTAGCTCAGCTGTAGATTTCGGAAGTGGTTCCCTGGTCCGTAAGCGTCGCTGTAACGCGTCTCACAAATGTTCTACGGGGTTTAGGTCGGGACTCTGAGCAGGCCAGGGAAGACGTTTTATATCCATGTCTTGATACCACTGCGTGACAGAGGCGGCAACATGACATGGAGTGTTGTTGTTTTCGAAGTAGCATTCGTCCATTACATAAAATTCCTAGCTCGTAGGAAGAACCTGAGTGTCCAAAATGTTCATGTAGGCGTCGACGTACAATTTACCAGGAACCACATACAAAGGTCCTAGGGCCTACCACGAAAAGCACCCCCAAACATGTAATAACACACAAATCCGCTATCGTCCGGTCCATTATTGTAGGGTAGTGTACATTGGACAGCAGAAGTAAAATCATCGTCTTCCGGTGGTTTGTTTACTCTGGAAATCTCTCACAGTCTCAAAAATTACGTTAGACTAATAAATCAATGAATAGTGACTATTGTTTTAATATAAAAGTAATTTTAATTCCAGTTTTTCAGAGCTCCTTTCATTGCTAAGCATATATGCTATATACATTTTTTATTTTATGTTTTTAAATTAATTTAACTTCCGGAATTCGTATTAATAAACAGAATGGTTCCTTATCTGCGTATTCACAAAAAATTTACAGTCTTTAATGGTTTTTTAAGCTACAAGGGAGAACTTAGTACACCTAGTTGTCTCGTCCACCATTAGAGAGAGATCAAATCGAACTGAGGTTTTCTCCCAGACCGTATTCCCCCAATACAAACCTTCTTACATATTCCTCGTAGAATTCTATCAATCTCTCCTACTATGACGCAGAATTAAAAAAGCGAATGAATTTCCAGAAACAGGCTTAAAATGTTCTTAATGTCATTTTGAGGTGTTGCCTCGTCGTCTGACCGAGGTTCAAAATTATGGGGTGTTGTCCTCGATCTTACCCTTAGGGGATTGATCCCGAACCGTCGTTAATAGCCCGTTGTGTTGCTCTAGTACGACGTCAATTAAAAATTACCAAATACCTTACAGTTCATAGGGTCGCGGTTGGCCGGTTGCAAGTGTCTAGGATGAGCAACTATAGACCGTCTTGTACTGAGGGGGATGGTGCACGTTAAATATGCCATAGCCTGATATGTCATCACGTTGTAGTGGTATGTAAGTTTGGAGAGCGTGGTACCAGCTCTTGTGTGACATTCCCCAAAATAGATCTCAACCATGAAGTCTCGTAATTTTGAACCGATGACGAGAACTAACACCTAAGCTGGCACCCCACTCTTCAAACACCCACACCATGGTAACGTGAGGGCATTTTAAGCCACGATGTGCACCAATTCTCTCTGTACGCTACGTTCTTTGGTTGGATTGGATCTCGTAACCTGTTGCTAGCCCGTTACTCTTCCAACCGAGCTACCTCGGCCCCAATCCATCAATGGTAAGCATTCACAGGAAAAAAATAAACTCAAACTCAAAGGAAAATAACTTCATACACTTTCTTTCGTGGTCTACTATCCGATGCGTAAATAGTACTGAAATGGGAGCGTCACTAGAAATCTCGCCAAAGTAAACACATACAGTTATCTTCTGTAACCTCTTTAACTTCTAAAGTAAACCCATAAATAACGCCTCCAACTGTCGGATTTCGGGAGGTTTATAGGTATCAGGAGAGCATGCCCTAGATAAGTAGAAACACATACCAAGGGATTTCGAACGGAAACTTTTCCTCTAACGCCCCCATAGAGAAATATAAATCTTTATTTAAATCTTTTTTCTTTCGCCCGCGAGCAATGAATGCGGTCGAAGCAATTGTGGGAAAACACAATAAAACAGAAATCTCACTCAACTTGCGTCTAAGCTTCTTGATTATGCAGTCACTTCTAGACTGGAGATCAAGCTTCGTGATTTCAAAGGCCTTAAAATCATCTGGAGTATATAAAGCATAGTATAACTACTATGGTTTAGGGATCGTAATTGGATTATATGTATTAGTACTATAAAATAGATCCCACCGCCATGGAAATATAATTCTTTAAAGTTTATCTAAAAATACATATGGCTGAAAATAAATTTGATTTCACAGATGAAATTACTGAACATGTTTGTAATTATATCTTAGATGAAATTACTGAACATGTTTGTAATTATATCTTAGATGAAATTACTGAACATGTTTGTAATTATATGTTCGATGAAATTATACACACACATACACGGTTTACTGTTTTTATGTTATTCTGTGAAGGGAATGTTAAGGGGTATGAAGGAATGAAGGGAATATGAAGGGCATGACGGGAATAGGAAGGGGCATAAAGGGAATAGGAAGGGGCATGAAGGGAATATAAAGGGGCATGAAGGGAGAAATATGAATAGTACATAAGGCATACATGAAATGTCGAGCGTTAAAAAAAAGCGTTATACAATTATAGCAACTGTTTTGTCTTTTCATTTCTGAACGCAAAGAAATATCCTTGGCATGGTGTGTAAGTTTGGAGAAAGAGATGCAATTTCAGGTGTGACCTCGTCATCTGACCATGGTTCAACATTAAGTGATGTTGTATTCGGTTCTTTCGCTTCGGGTTTGATCCAGGACTGACGCAAAGAAGCAGTTGTGTCGCTCCATTGTGATGTTAATTGAAATGACTACCGAAAAAGCATCCAGAAGACAAATATAGCGTAGTGTAGACAAAGGAAGTCCTTACCTACAGGTGTAGGAACACCCGTTTATAAATGCGTAGTAATTCGACCTTCCAATGCAACCACGCCATGTATCGCAGCAGTCTTCCACCTAATGACGGTGTAAATTGAGGTACCAGTCGAGCATTAGCTGTCGTGAAAGTTGTATAAGAAAATTATACTACCCATAAAGCGCAGTTACTTCCGACCTCTCCGACGAGCAAAGAGGCATATGATCATTGAAACCTTGTGGGTGTTGCAAGGGTTGTGACAGCCAACACAAAACCTAGAAACATTTAACCTGCAAAGCAGAACAGTGACCGAAAGTCGAAGTTGACCGACAGGGATTGACACGTGTCGAAGAGAATAGTCGGCCAAAAACGCAAGACTACACTGCTGCAGATAACTTCGGAGATGAACACCCATCTCCAGAACCCCGTATGAACCAAAACTATTCATCGTGAGCTGCATGCTGCGATTATTCATGACATAGTGGCTATTACAAAGCCGTTAGTGTCGCCGCGTAGTGCTATGAAGCGACGACGATAACACCGAAACAGAACACAACAGCAATGGAAACATGTTGATTGGTCTGACGAATCATCATTTACATTATTTCAGACCATCGAACGTGTGTACGTCTGGCGAACACCGGCAGAAGCATTTCATGTTGACTGATTCATACCGTTAATCAGTCAACAGCTTCAATCAGTCAATCAGTCAATCAATAGAGGTGGCTCTTCGATGGTGTAGGATAGATATCTAGGTGTTATTTGGGGTCGCTCGTAGTCCTGGAGGGAGGGAGATCAAAGCCGAGCATTTCGCAGTATTCTAGTAGATAATTTTCACCCCATGATTCCGACTCTGTATCCAGGAGAACAACATGTGTTCTAAAGTAACAGCGCCCCTTTTAACTTCTGTCATGGGTCTCACAGACCCCGAGACATTTTTGACAGGTCGTTTCCACCCCTTATAGTGAATATTGGTCCCTGTCCTATTCAGTACCTTCCTACTACGTCCAGCAGAAGCCACATTTCAAGACTGATTTCGCTGCCCCAACTATTTTGTATTTCACACTATTTGCATTTCCCGCGTGGTCTTAAAGACCCCTTCACAGCATTTGCGTTACCGTTCTTGTCGAATGCAATAGTCTAAGTTTAAGTAAGGAATTTCGGCAGAGAGCCTAAAATGGCAACAAACTTTACTAAGAAACTACCTGTATATCTTACACATAAAGAAATTCACGATATTGTTGATAATTGGTCAGAAATAGAGTACTGGGACAGTGACATTTCGGATAATATTATTGAAAGCGAACAAGAAACAGATTCGGAAATTGATGAAGATGAAGACATTTCAAGTGCGTCTTCACAAGAATGTTTCTACAGAAAAAATAATTTCAAATAGGATGCCTGGGGGGTACCTAATCGTACCGTTAGAACACCAAAACGCAACATGGTTTTAGTTTCCAGGGTTGAAACGTCCTGCAAAATTAAGTCCGAAAGCTGAGCCTGAAGAGACATGGAATCTATTGAACTTGTATAGTAATATAAAATACACTTCATGTAAAGAATTGAATTATCTAAATTTAAAATGCATTAATAATAATTATCTAAAGAATCTTTCATTAATATATTATATTAATTAATTTTATACGCACTTTAGTGATAGAGGTCTGAGAGACCCCTCCACACTAGTTACAAGACAGTTTTTGACACAGCAGTTAAGGGTTAACACGGATCGCTGTATTGAAACATGGTTTGATGAGTCTGATTATGAAATGGAACATCTCACGTGGTGTCCTCAGTCCCCTGATCTCAACATGATTGAGCCCTTCTGGGGTTTTTAGAGAATAAAGTGCGTGTTCGGTTTCCTCTTCCAAGGACGATATTTGAACTCGAGTCCGCTCTGCACGAGAAATGGTTGCGAATTCCCTGGAACATTGTGCAAGACCATTAGTTTTCAACCCTGTACGCTATAATTCAGGCCAAGGATGGCCTAACTCCCTACAAATAAAATTTTTTCGTTCTTCACAGTTGTTATTCACATTTATTATTTTGTCCATCACCTGACTGTTGAACCGAATGCGCAGATGCACTGAGGGCGGGTATAAGGGTACCGTAATATATCGAAATTCTGCTGTGCTGGGAGAGTTTTGGGCTAGTGTAACTTCGGATTGCGTAGTGTGACGACTGCGTAAGTAGTGTTATTCGAAAGCTACCGAACTATGCTACTGTTAATATTGAATTACAACGACTTCTCCAAAATTAATATCAAACTACAACAATCTATATATATATAATTCTCTTACGCGGCACGCAAAAAAGATGTTATTTGTTATTGCGTTTTGGCAACATTGTGCGATTGTTTGTTTACCATCACCAAGTCTCGCGCCTCAATTGAATTCATAGCGTAATCGGATGAAATTTTATTTAAAAAAATTAATTTTAGTCGAGCTGTTGTAGTTTGTAATAGAAATCAAAGAAAACGGGGTATATTTTCAGGGCCAACAATTGTAGTTCAACAATACGCTTGAACTTCAACTTTGGACAACAAACTCAATGAAAAAGTGTGGGTCGTTTGAGTGCTGGGGAAATGTACACACAAACAACATGCTGGGTATTCAATTTCCATGCTGGGTATTTCAAAGCAGCGATCACATTTCGAGTCAAAATTTGCACAGTTTTCATTTGAATTCTGATTTCAGAGGCACTGTATATATCTTTTCTGCAAAGAGCAAATTTAGATTGGAAAATAAATGTTTTTTTTTGGAATATCATATTTTGTAAACAATCCCTTCTGCTAGGACACATGTCTTCATTGATGCGAGCGAAGCGAGCATAGGTTCGCGCAGCGAACCAGTGAGGATTGCAAAGCAATCCTCCGGGGGTTGGCGAGCGCTAGCGAGCAGGGGGCTTGCTCCCTAGTTAATATCAAACTACACTTAAATCGTTCAGACTGTAAATTAAGTAATCACGTCAAAATTACAATTTTCGTACCTTCGACACAACCGTTCATTTTTTAAAAATAATATGCCCGATTTATCTTTATGAAATTGTATATATACTTTACTCTGATCTGATTTTTCATTTTACTAATCTCCCACATCCCGGTAATATACTGCGTGATGTTTTCAGTACGTTATTTCCCTCTTTGAAAAACGGAATGTAGTACTTCTTACCTATCTGTGCTGTATGTATCACCTCATTACCTTACGCGTCACATACATAGACTTCATTTGTACATTGTCGAATGGCAACCTAAACAACATAAAATAAATCGTTACTGGTTTCGTTCACCTAATACGCTGCTTAATTTAAATGTCTTTGATTTGAGATATGAAACTGCATAATATTGAACTATCTGCACGGGGGATCTCGCCACAATAAATTTTTCAGCAATCTGATGAAAGAATTCAATCAGAAATCTGGAATATTGAAATATTCGAAGGAGAAAAAATGTGAGTGAACGCAAAAAATAGATTTAGATGACGAAGAATATCGAACCGAATTTTTCAAGTTAATGGGATGCAATTGAGGTGGACGTGTTGTAACACGACTGTGTAAACTGTTTGCCATGCATTATATACGAAATGCTGTTTCATATTTGTCACTTTTTTAAATTTCTAGCTTTTAAAAAGCTTTTAAACGGTTTTCGGTTTCGATAATATTCCGATTTCAGCCAGATACATCCAAATGTACGAGGTTCGTTTGGAAAGTAATAAGCATTTGAGCATTAGCACCACTATGACAGTGGCAGGTGCATCGTTCAAAGTCTACTAATTTTAGGGACTCATCTGCCAGATGTCTACTGAATTACATTGTATTATAACGGTTATTGTTGTTTTGGTAAGCGAACAAAATGTCCAATATGTCAAATGTGAAGTGAGATTTGTGATCCAATTTCTAAACGAAAAATATGTGCGACCAAGCGATATTTATCGTGAAATCAAAACAGTGTATGGTGAATGGTGATGTGATGATTGAATCATGTGTGCGTCGTTGGTGCTGAAAGTTTAATGAATTAAGAGTGAACGCCCATGATATGGAGCGATGTGAAGCGATAAATTCATCAAACAAGATCGGCGTGTGACTTCGGATGAAATTCATGATAAATTTTCACATGTGTCTCGCACCATAATTTACAAAATGGTAACAGACTACCTCAAATTCAGAAAATTTTCTGCAAGGTGTGTGCTACGAATGCTTAATGACTACCACAAAAGCTTACAGACGTTACTGTTTACCTCAATGGACTAGCGGCAGAGGAGTATGACGCTGGTATTCAAAATTTCGTAACAAGGTACGACAAATGTTTAAATTTGCAAGGGGACTGTGTAGAAAAGTAATATTTTTTAATAAAGAAGTTTGGAGAGTTGGGTGACATCGCGGCTATTGTTTTCAATGAAAATGGTTCAAAAAGACGAGGTGTAGTCTTCGCATCTTTCTCTGTATCATGGACCGTCGCCAATAGCCCGTTGTGTTTTCCAGTGCGACCTTTCCATTTTCAGTGCTTTGTTGACACTGAATGTCGCTCTTTTAACAATTCAGCTTCCTAAAAGCTGAAGTTCATTTCACTGTTTTCATGGACTACTGGTCTAATCTTTAAGATCTGAAAAAAAAAGCTAGACAATTTAATAGCGAATAAAAGAGAGCGGAAAATTTGTTCCCTTTTATTAAAACATCGATCTATTTGCACCAGATAAGTAAAGAAAAATTGCTCTCATATTCCTTAGACGATAATGAAACTAGAAACTCCCCACGCTTCAAATATTCATTTGAATAACAGTATTTCTAAAAGTATTTGTAAGATGAGAGCGCCATTTGCATTTGAGGGTCAGCTGACGAAAAAAAAGGATATTTTCCATTTAATTTCTTTTTCAGAATAAAAGTTCTTGAATGGTATTATAATGCAGAGCGATGAAGTGAGAGTATATTTTATTTTCCCCTTTAGCGTATTATGCAAATCACTGCAGAAAAATGAAGACAGCTTTAATAGGACGGGGTTTTAATTCTTACAATGCCTTATCAGGGGAAAAGCAAAAAAAAAATCATGCTCAGCTATAACTTTAAGCTCGGTAGTATTATTATGCGAAAAATAAAATTTTAATAAACAGGGGCTTGAAATACTAGTGAAATTTTAATGACGAAATCTTTAAAAAACTTTTTCGGGGTTTGAGAATCGAACACCTTTGAGCGAATTTAAACTATCTTTTTAAAAAGACATGATCTGTAAAAATTGCGAACTTGGAATCAGCTCAGCTATTTTAATGACTTCCTCTATCAGAGAAATAAAACTTTTGTAAATTCAATGCAGCGAATTAGATTTAATTTTTGTTTTTGATTAATTGGTGAAATAATTCGTTATTATTGTGTCACTTCGAATTATTATGCCTAAAGGAAAGTTAATTGGGGTTTTTAAAAGAGGCATTTGTTTATCTGTATTATTTATGAGCGAATAACCAATAGTTTTGATCGAGAATCATACAATTATTCTCCATCTTTTGATGGTAGTTACATATATTAAAAGGAAACGTTGTAATTTTTTTGCCACATTATAATATGTAGCTTAAATATATTTTTTAAAGATAAAAACACATTCATTTGCCAATGAAAGCTTCCGAATATTAAAATGATTTATTTCATTTAAGAAAGAATGAAACAAACAGCAAGCTAAAATTATTTCAAAAGAAAAAGTTTGTACCAGTTTTATGGTCATTGCTAAGGGCTCTTTCTACACTTTTTACTTTAATGATTTGGCAATCTTGACTGTAGTCAAGATCAAAATCACGTAAATGTCACTTAATTAAGAATTGAGTGAAATATCTGTAAGAGTTAAGAGCCAAGGTAGCTCAGATGGAAGAATAATAACTGATTAGCAACCGGGGAATAGCCAGTTCAAATAACAACTTTAGACCGTCATGTACTAGAAGGTTGGTGCACGTAAATTTGTCGTGGCCTCAAGTTGGTGAGGTGTAGAAGTTTGGAGAGTGGGATGCAGGTTTAGAGAGAGAGAGAGAGCTGTGATCTCGTCAGCTTTGATACCGCGCCGTCGCTATTAGCCCGTTACGTTGGTCCAGTGTGACATTAAGTAAATACCTACGTATTTAGCTTTAACGTATATGAAGACTATGTGACGTTAAGTAAATACCTACGCACCTAGCTTTAAAGTATTTGGAGACTGTGTGACGTTAAGTAAATACCTACGTACTTAGCTTTAATGTGCATGGAGGCTGTGTGACGTTAAGTAAATACCTACGAATCTAGCTTTAATGTTCATGGAGACTGTGTGACGTTAAGTAAATGCGTACCTAGCTTTAAAGTACTTGGAGACTGAGTGGCGTTAAGTAAATACCTACGTACTTAGCTTTAATGAAAATGGAGGCTGAGTGACGTTAACTAAATACCAACGTACCTAGCTTTAATGTGTATGGAGGCTGTGTGACGTTAAGTAAATACCTACGTACCTAGATTTAATGTGTATGGAGGCTGTGTGACGTTAAGTAAATACCTACGTATTTAGCTTTAATGTTCATGGAAGCTGTGTGACGTTAAGTAAATACTTACGTACCTAGCTTTAATGTGCATGGAAGCTGTGTGTCGTTAAACAAATACCTACACACCTAAATTTAATGTACATGGAGACTGGTGCAAGCAAATTTGTCGTAGTCTCAAGTTGGCTTGGTGTATAACTTTGGAGAATGCGATGAAGGATTAGCTACGATTTTTTCAGCTCTGATCCCTTGTCATCGCCAAAAGCCCGTTATGTTTGTCCAGTGCTACGTTGAGTAAACACCTACATACCTAGCTTTAATGCTTAAATCATCATGCTAGAATAATTATATATCGATGAAAGTCAAGAAATTAAATGGCAAAATTTAAGTCGACGGTATAATTTTAGGTTCCCACCCATAAGATTTTAATGACTCCAAACGTCATCGTCTTTAAAGAGTTTATTCAATGTGTTGCATTTTTGCCACAATTATTACACCTAGTTCCTTAACTTTTAGCAACATTACAAATAATTAATTACAAATAACAAGAAATTTTGTGATAGCAATAGATGGATTAATTTTTTTCAGTATTTACTCAATGAAACTAAAAATAGAGAATTACTACATTACATTTTCTGTCAAATTCTAAACACATTTTTATTATTTCAGGTTTTAACCCTCTTGGTGGTTAACCTTCGCATCAGATCGTGGACGAAATATCTCCTCGAAACCAATCGGATGGTTAAACACCAAATTAGCTGAAAGCATCATGCAGTTAGGTAGTAAATAATTAATTAGTCCGGGATCAATCCCCTACGGTAGAGATCCAAAGAAAACACCACGTCATTTTGAACCACGGTCAGATGACGAGGCAACACCTGAGCTGACACCCCACTCTCCAAACTTTCGCACCAACCCAACGTGAGGACTTCCTGACACGAGAGATTTAAGGTGCACCAGCCGGCTTCTACACCATACGCTTACAAACATCCATTCACTGACCCGGATTGGAACCAGGAACCTTCCGATACAGAGGCTAACACCTTAACCACCAGACCGGATGGTCGGCAGCGACTGTTCGGGATCGACCAGAAGTGAAAGATCCGAGAACAGCACCTCGTAATTTTTAAACCAAAGTCAGGATCTGGGATAACATCTGATCTGGCATCCCACTCTCTAAGCTTCCACACCATACCAAGGTGAGGACTTTTAAGGACATGAGAGATTTAACATGCACCAGCCCCCTTGTACTGGACGGTCTTTGGTTGGATCGAGTTTCGAACTCGCAACCACCTGGTTGCTAATCCGCTACTTTTCCAGCCTGGTTACCGCGACCCTGTTTATCGTGGTAAAATTACATTTGATAAAGAAGATTGTCACTTCCAGAATACAGGAGGTAAGCCCCACGACGAAAACAATATGGCTACTTACATTATGTTTGACATAAAAACCGTCTCTTGCTTAACAAGAACCCCAACATTCAGTTTCAAACTAACACACAGTAAGCGGTCCACCGGGTAACAAATTTGTTCCTCGATTACCGAACCCTTCTAAAATTCTAGCGATTCAACACATCTACCTTCCTCCTGTCTCTCGGGAAAAAAAAGTTCAAAGCGAACTTCCCCCAAACTGTGTGACGTGAAAACAATGCATGATGAATGGCGGCGGTGCCATTTTGTTCCATGTCAGAAAAAATTCTTCTCGTTCTTTAGAATTTCCCTCCTTTTCTCCCCAACCCCCAGTCGCCCCCTTTAGCTTCTGACATATTGGGAGTCGGAAGCCGTGAGAAGTTGATCTTCCAAAGTATTATCCCATGAATAATTCACAAGAATTTGAGCTTCTACAATCGGAAGAATTTTCTTTAGTTTCCATCGCACGCCATAAATATCGAAAACTTCTGCTCGCTGGTATTTCAAAGAAATGCACAATGGAATAGCACTTGGGTATAGCGCGTATGTAAAGTATGTTTTGCGATGAATTTGCGGATAACTATTAGGGATGCGACATCGATGTCGTTGTTTTATGAAAAACGTCGATGTTTTCAAAATATCGACGTTTTTTTGAAAAATATGTATGTATTTACCATCGATGTATTGAAGCCGTTGTTGTTTTAGTTAGTCGATGTTTATACTTGTCGATGTTTTATTTGTAAATGAAAAAAGTACTTTTATAAAAAAAACCTAGTAGCATAATTTTCATAATCAGTAAATGTAACATACTTTTATACCAAAGTGGACAAGGTTGAAGGGTCTGAGAAGTGGGGATGCGACATCGATGTCGTTGTTTTATGAAAAACGTCGATGTTTTCAAAATATCGACGTTTTTTTGAAAAATATGTATGTATTTACCATCGATGTATTGAAGCCGTTGTTGTTTTAGTTAGTCGATGTTTATACTTGTCGATGTTTTATTTGTAAATGAAAAAAGTACTTTTATAAAAAAAACCTAGTAGCATAATTTTCATAATCAGTAAATGTAACATACTTTTATACCAAAGTGGACAAGGTTGAAGGGTCTGAGAAGTGGGGATGCGACATCGATGTCGTTGTTTTATGAAAAACGTCGATGTTTTCAAAATATCGACGTTTTTTTGAAAAATATGTATGTATTTACCATCGATGTATTGAAGCCGTTTTTGTTTCAGTTAGTCGATGTTTATACTTGTCGATGTTTTATTTGTAAATGAAAAAAGTACTTTTATAAAAAAAACCTAGTAGCATAATTTTCATAATCAGTAAATGTAACATACTTTTATACCAAAGTGGACAAGGTTGAAGGGTCTGAGAAGTAGGGATGCGACATCGATGTTGTTGTTTTATGAAAAACGTCTATGTTTTCAAAATATCGATGTTTTTTGAAAAATATGTATGTATTTACCATCGATGTATTGAAGCCGTTGTTGTTTTAGTTAGTCGATGTTTATACTTGTCGATGTTTTATTTTTAAATGAAAAAAGTACTTTTATAAAAATAACCAAGTAGCATAATTTTTATAATCAGTAAATTTAACATACTTTTATACCAAAGTGACCACGGTTGAAGGGTCTGAGAAGTAGGGATGCGACATCGATGTCGCTGTTTTATAAAAACATTGATGTATTTACAAGCGATTTATTGGAGTCGATAGTTGTAAATTAAATCTCTCCCCCCCCCCCCGGCGAACATTAATGTTTGAGGTTGCTAAACCAGTTTTAAGAAATAGGGAAAGAGTTTAAATGCACTGATGCTCAAAAACATCGATGGTTTTTGGGCGATGTATTATTAACATCGATGTTTTGCTGTCGCATCCCTAATTACTACAGGTACGTAGGTAGTTAACATCACACTGGAGAAATACAAGCCGACTAACCGGTGTGGTGGTTAAGGTGTTAGTGACTAGATCGGAAAATTCCTGTTTCGAATCCGGGTGAGTGCATGAACGTTTGTAAGCGTGTGGTGTATAAACGATTGGTGCATCTTAAATCTGTCGTGGTCGAATGTCCTCACGTTGGGTTGGGGTGGACGATTGGAGAGTGGGATGCCAACTCAGATGTTGCTTCGTCATCTGACTGTGGTTCAAAATTACGTTGTGCCGTCTTCCGATCTTTCTCTATGGGAATTGATTTTGTAACGTCGTTAATAGCCCGTTGTGTTGCTCTAGTACAACGTTCATTAAAATTACCTTGCCTTACCTGAAGCAATACATCGGTCTATTGGTGACGGGGTGGTTTACAATTACAGTTCAATTTCTGAATTCATCGCTCTCTACTTCATATCCTATTCTGAAAACTAATTGTTGGAATTGGTATCTGAACCTCAAACATATAGCCCGTTGTGTTGCTCTAGTACGACGTTAACTAAAAAATTACCAATTACTGAACCTCAAACAGACTACTTCACTTTGTCGTGTGGTGGTAAGTAGGTACTATAATTTACGTCGCACTGCCGAAAAACAATAGGCATTGAGTAATGTTTTTGGTATGAATCCCCCAAGATCAGAGGACAACACGGTCAGATGAGGAGAACAATACCCGAGCTAACACTCGAAACTTCCACTCCAAGCCAACGTGTGGAAATTTGAGGCCACGGTAGACTCAAGGTACCGTACGGTCTGCGGCTCTAATGAGTGAGATGGATGGTCGGTTTGGGGCTTTATGGGCAAAAGGGTTGAATTTGGCCAATCAGCGACAAACACAACGTCATGTAAAAAATGTGAAATAAAAAAGAGGGATTGGGAGACATGATGGGATGAGAGCAGAAAAAGTTTGCTTGGATGTATCACGGGAACGCGAAACCTGTGTTTACTAAAGACACCAAACAGCATGGACAAAGAAAATATCACTTGTGTACCCCTGATCCGCGAATACCGTACGCTATTTTACAAACCCTCATAGGTACTACAACTGGGGGCGGGGTTAACCATAACGGCCAATGATACTACAACTGGGGGCAGGGCTAACCATAACGGCCAATGAGACTGAAATCAACCAAATATAATATGATCTCTTCTTTTAAAGAGCTTCCTTTCGTGAAGCAGCAATGGCCTAATGGCTAAAGTCACCTATCTTGGAGGATAACTTCCCGAGTTCAAACCCAGCTGGCGAAAAAATTTTTAGATCCTCCAAATTTTTTTTAATAAATTCAAATTTAATTCCTTTTGATTCTAAATTACTTTTCCTAATTTTTAATACCCTTTTTATATTTTTCCAAGCTTCCGTTGATTTTACATAAATAATGTAAGAACCACTCCTGAACTCACTACCAGCTGATATTTTTCCGCCCCTCTGCCGTCCCCTTTGCTTTAGGATGATGGTGTCGTATCCAACCCTGGTTTAGGACCATTCTCTGATGTAACAAAAAGCATACATAAAACACTAACTTATATAATTATTACACTGCAAACAGGATCAGACAGGATTTCAGTTGTCTTTAGCGTAGTGAAGGAGATTCCTATCCAGCGCTCGCGATCATTGGCCGTTACGGTTAGCCCCGCCCCCAGTTGTAGTACCTATGAGGGTTTGGAAAATCGCATACCGTACACACCTAAACAAGATATGAAAATGAGGGAAGTATGAGAAATTGCAGTATAAAATCCAGACGGAAAGCAAAGATTTTACTACCCATGTCAAATGTTTTTAAAACTCACGCGTGTTAATATGAAAATCGCTGCCACTAAACAAAGGCACGCGACTCCTAAGGATGTGACTTTATTAACGTAACAATAATACCACGGACATAAGCTGTAATTAAATTACGTTTTAAACTTAAAACATTTTTACAGTGTAACAGTCATAAGTATTAAAACATTTTCAAACGTATACCATATACAAACTGATACTGTTGTATAACTTGTAACGAATAATACTTCTTTATTTCAATAAAATCATTAGCCCGTTGTATTGCTCAGATGTTAACTAAAATTACCATCGCCAATTACCATCAGTAAAATCATCACTGAAAGACGAATTTATATAAATCGAAGATGATTTGGCTCTTTCCAAAAAAGTACTTTCATAGGTATTAAAATGTTTTCAAATGTAGGTTATATGCACACTGATAATGTTAATACCTGTTGTATAATTTTTAACTTCATATACAACAGATACAGAAGAATACTTCTTTATTTCAGTGAAAACGTCATTAAATTTATTGTAAATCTAAAAGAACGTGCTCTCTTCAATAAAGTAATTTCATAAGTATTAGACCAGTTTCAAGCTTAGGGGTAATATACAAACTGATAATGTTGATAATATATGTGGTATGGTATCTGTGGTATAATCTGTAAGGAACAATAATTACTTTCTTAGTGAAATCGTCACGGAAAGCTGAATTAATTTTAACTCAAAAAGAAGGACGTGCTCTCTTGATAAAAGTAATTTCATAAGCATTAAAACATTTTCAAACGTTTACGAGGGTCACACGAAAACTGAAAATGTTGATATATAATCTGTGTAAGGAACAATAATTCTTTATTTCAACGAAATCGTCCCCAAAAGCCGAATTTATTTTAAATCGAAAAGGACGTCCCCTTTTCAAAAAGTAATTTCTTTAGTATTCAACCATTTTCAAACTTATATCATATGCAAACTGACAACGATAATATATGTGGAATAATCGGTACGAAACAATACTTCTTTATTTCAATGAAATCGTCACCGAAAGCCGAATTTATTTTAAATCGGAAAGGACGTCCTTTTTTCAAAAAGTAATTTCTTTAGTATTCAACCATTTTCAAGTTTATATCATATTCAAAGTGACAACGGTGATATATGTGGAATAATCTGTAAGGAACAACACCTCTTTATTTCAAAGATATCGTCACCAACAGCGGAATTTGTTTTAAATCAAAAAGGACGTCCTCTTTTCAAAAAATAATTTCCTTAGTATTGAACCGATTTCAAGCTTATATCATATTCAAACTGAACTGACAACTGTGATATATGTGGAATAATCTGTTAGGAACAATACTTCTTTATTTCAATGAAATCGTCACCAAAAGGCGAATTTATTTTAAATCGATAAAGACGTCCTTTTTGCAAAAAAAAAACTGACACAGGTGATAACTGTGTTATGATTTGTAATAAACAATACTTCTTTATTTCAACGAAACTGTCATTGAAAGCCGAATTTATTTTTTATTCAAAAGGATGTGCTCTCTTCAAAAAACAAGATTGATCTTCAGCCGCAAACCAAATATTGTAGGGGTGTTTTGGGGGGAACAAATAGCAACTTCAGTTCTGGCAGTAACATATTTGAGTTGAAAATACGCAGACGAGAGGGCTCACCAAAGTAATTTATATGTTGCCCGTAAGGGAAAGAAGTGGTAAAAAATGCCGTTAAGTAATTGGTATTTGTTCCGCCATTTTTTTCTTCGCCTTCTGCTCGCCAGTAATTAAGACCGAGATGCAAACGAAGCAGTACTTAAAATAAAACCAACAACTCTAATCACCAGGGGATGCAGAACTGAGGGAAATAAAAATGACGTGGTATTTATACAAGTGCTCAGAACCGGGTCAAGAAAGATAAACCGTAATTAATTACTGAATGATTAATGAGGACATTAAAGAATGGTTTGTGCAGAAAAAACCGAACCTTACATTCATTATGTGCAATCAAATTGAAATTTTGCTGTTTATCAAAAGATAATCCATTTAACGTAACTTTAAAAGTAGGGTTTGAAACATTGTTCCAAATTCTGGGATGCCAAGAATACGAAATAAAAATGTAGTATTTGAATACATTGTTTTCAGGTACACTAAACAGAAACTATTGCGGTATTTTATTTTCTGTTTATCACACATATTAGTGTCAAAGTGTCCTTGTGGGATTTGTGTAATAATTTGAGGGTATGCAGTGAAACAGACAAAGTAAAAAATCAGTGATAATGGAACGGAGGAGAAAAATATTTAAAAAAAAATTTCACCTCCTTTCAATCATCAGTGTTTTTTTTTTTGTTTGCCTTGTCTGTTGACATCCCTAGAAATTCTATCGTTGCGAAAATTGTATAAATATTTGTAAGCATTATTTATCAATTTGCATGTACTCTGTTTAGTAAATTTGGATAGAAAACTGCCATTATGAAATCGCCCGATTTTTTGCCCCAGTATGACGTTTATTCAAATGTTATATCATGTACCTTAAAATGTATTATTATGTATACTTCTATAGTAAAGTATTCATAAAATTATATAAAATAATGGAAATGTGACAGAATCGCAATTTATTTTTTTAATTTTATTGCGCTGATTAATTAATTTCAGTAACATTAAATTAAAATTTTACTGCCAAAGAACAACTACTAGCGTTACTAATTTTGAAAACGTTATTATTACATTTAAGGCACGTGCAAGGGTCACTATAGCCTGGTTGGAAAACTAACGGGTTAGCAACCGCATGGTTGCTAGTTCGAATCCAACCAAGAACCCTTCTGTTCATGGGAGCTGGTGCATGTGAAATCTGTCGTGACTTCAAAATAACCTCATGTGAATGTGATAGTTTGGAGAGTGGAGTGCCTACGCATGTGATCTTGTTCTCTGACCGAGGTTCTAAATAGCGTGGTGTTATCCTCGTGATTTTTCCCTTCAGAGGTTGATCCCGAACCGTCGCCAATAGCACGTTGTATTGCTGCAGCTTATTACGAGGACTACGGTACTTAAACGCGATTTTAATTAAATGCTACTTACCTTAAGGCACGCGCAACTTATAAGCAGGTGTGTATTTAGGTTCTGGTCAGTTTTCTTCTAGTAAAGAGATGTTCAGTCCATCAAGATATGGACAGTTTTTTTCTAATAACAAGATAGCGCGTCCAGAAAGATCTGGCGAAATATCACGTCGTCAACCGATAGAAGGGTTACGAATGTCCTTTATAAAACGTGTATGAGTTTTTGTTTATATATATATGTATGTATGTAAGTATGTGTATGTGTATGTGTATGTATATGTATATGTATGTATGTATGTATGTATGTATGTATGTATGTATGTATGTGTGTATGCATGTGTGTATGTATCTGTGTATATATATGTGTATATATATGTATATAAATGATATATATATATATATATATATATATATATATATATATATATATATATATATATATTTATATATATGTATGTATATATATATATGTTTATGTATATATATATATATATATATATATATATATATATATATATATATATATATATATATGTATGTATATATATTTTTCTTAAACAAGAGGAAATTCAAAAAATAAAAACCAAAAGGAATTTATTGAAAACGAAAGTGTTGGTGGATCAGGGCGTCATCAGGGAGGAGCCTGATCCATACAACACAAAATGGTGTTTTCTACGAATATGAGCCGCAAAATGCTAAGAAATTGCTCATATACTCCCCCAAACACCATTAAAAGCAAATATATAAAAGAAAAGATTGAAATAAGAAAATTTAAATCAAACCTGCAGCAGCAGTCGGGAGCCTACACTTTCGTTTTCAATAAATTCCTTTTGGTTTTTATTTTTTGAATTTCCTCTTGTTTAAGAAAAATATATTCCTTACCATGCTATGTCTGCAGCTTTCAGCGCGCTTGCATGGTTAGTTTTAACTTTTCTTCTAACTTTCGTTTTGACTTTCGTTTTCTGGTTAAATACACATGCTTTTTATTTT